>QGSO01000374.1:338994-626494 GCA_011037825.1 Carya cathayensis
AATAAAAAGATCAAGTCAATTGAATTGAGATGAAAAGTTGAAGCGGTGGAGGAGGCTGGGCTGCAGTAGCAATTGGACCCCTAAATGAGCTCTTCAATCTGCTGCAGTGTGAGTGAATGCTTTCGAAAAATTCGTGTTGCTGCGTGAATGATTGCTTGTGTGAATTCCCCCTCTCTGAATCTGAGTGAAAATCAATGAAAAAATAAATTCTAAGTGTTCCTCTAATCAAAACAGTGTTTTCCAGGCCAAGAGTCGGCCATAAGATGTAAAAAATCATATATATACCCTAACGGCGGAATAAACCCTAGATCTGTAAAATACGATGTCCGCTCGAGCGGAGTGTCGAGCGGACATCAAGCGTTCAACTCTGCCTGAGTTCGCTCGAGCAGAGTGTCGAGAGAACATCGAGCGTTCAACTCTGTCTGACTTCGCTCGAGCGGCCAAATGTCGCTGCTCTAGCGATCTCCTTTCCCGCAACCCGCTCGAGCTCACTGTCGAGCGGCGGTCGAGCGTTTGAATCTGCCTGAATTCACTCGAGCAGCCAAAAGCCTCCACTTGAGCAATGTAGACCATATTCCACATTAATCAACAGTTGATAAAATTAAGCAAAAATTGATGCTTTTAATCAATTAAAATCACAACTTAGATTCATCCATTTTTCCATATAAAACCAATGATAAAGTAATGAAAGAATTAAGACATATTGGTTCCAAAAGCATTAGAATATGCAATAACTCAGCTCAATCATCAAGTCTGCCAAAAGCAAGGTCACTTAGCAATTTCCTGCTATCATCGCTTTGACCACTCCTATCAAGCTTCGCCTCACCCTTCTCTAATTACACATTTCACTACTTTGTCGCCTGCTTCATCTTCAAATTCATGGTTCCCTGACTTGGCAGCCACTCATCACTTCACACCAGAGTTTGCCAATCTAAACCTTAACTTGGCATTGTAACAAGGCTTAGATTATGTCGGCATCGGTGACGACTCCTACCTGCCTATCCAGCATGTTTGCTCCACCCACCTTAGCTCTCCCATTGGCAAATATCTCTTATCTCATTTACTTCATGTCCCTTCCATATCTTGTAATTTACTTTTGGTTTGAAAATTTTGCAAAGACAATAATGCATTTTTTGAGTTTCATTCCACTTTCTTTGTTGTGAAGGATTCCCGTATCCAGGCAGTGCTGCTTTGGGGTCCCTTTGAGCAAGGTTTGTACATCCTGTCTTCCACCACTACGATGACATATGCACCTTCTTTAGCCTTTCCACAAGCATTTCTCAATTCTTGAACCTTTGCAAACATTTGGCACTTACTTTTAGGACACCCCTATGCTCGCACCACTGCCTTGACTCTTTCTAAATTTCAACTCTAGCCCCATCCCATGGGCTTTCTGACTGCTTTGCATGTGGACAAGCTAAGGCCCATGCCTTGCCTCACCCAACCTCCTCTACCCGATCGTCCAAGCCCTTTGCATTTCTCTTTTTTGATGTATGGGATCCTGCCCCCATTTTGTCTTCAAATGGTTGTCGTTACTTTTTTTTATCAATAGTGGATGATTACTCAAAATACATTTGGTTTTTTCCTCTACAATCAAAGTCTAATAATGTTTCTCTTATTATTCTTGCCTTTCTCTGCTATGTCACTTACACTTTTGCAACTACTGTCATTGCCAATCAAACTGATTGGGGTGGTGAATTTCGCCCCTTGCAAATCTTTTCAAAAATTGTGGCATTATGCACCGTATAACATGTCCATACTCTCATCAACAAAATGGCACGATTGAGCGTCATCATCGATAGATTGTTGAAACCGACCTCGCTCTATTATCTCATGCCTCCATGCTGCAAAAATACTAGGTCGAGGCCTTCCAAATGGCCTTATTCCTCATTAACCGTATGCCCACTCCTATTCTTGAAAACCAATCTCCTTATCAAGTTCTTATGGGCCATGTCTCTGATTATTCCTTTCTTTGGATTTTTGGATCTCTTTGTTGGCCCAATCTACGGCCCTTCAATAGGCATAAACTTGATCTTCGATCCCAACCTTGTGTCTTCATGGGCTATAGTTCTGATCACAAGAGCTATCTTTGCCTCCATCTCGAGTTGGGCCACACCTAAATCTCTAGGGATGTTAAGTTCTTCGAGACCCAATTTCCTTTTGCTGAGCAATCCACTCCTTCTCTTATTCCTCACCAACCCATAATGTCTGTGCCTCCACAAGCCCATATTGATCCACTACCAAACACTCCCATCGCAATATCACCCATAGGCCCTCATTTTCTTCTCAGCCCATAACTCCTTCATCACCAAATTCAAGCCCTAGGTCTTCCTCAACATCCAACAAGCCTCACTCTCCAAGGTCATCTCTGCCCTCTTCGTGTTCCTTGTCTTCACCTCCTTCTTCCATTAATGAACTCATTACACGTCCATCTTGTCCCATGACCACCAGGTCGAAATCCAATATAACCTATCCTCACATTCGCTTAGACGAAACGATCTCGTGGCCCCCACCCAAACCCACTCTACCACTCACCACTTTGAGCATCTCCCCTATGTCCTTCACCTCTTCTGTACTAGAAGAGCCCACCTCCTATACCGAAGCCTCCAAATACCATGAATGGAGGTCCACCATGAACCATGAATTTCAAGCCTTACTCCAAAATCAGAGTTGGGCACTCATTCCCTTATCATCCAACTACAACATTCTCGGCTCAAAATGGGTGTTGAAAACAAAGCGTTGTCCTAATGGGTCTCTTGAATGCCGCAAGGCCCGCCTCATGGCCAAGGGATTTCATCAACTACCTAGTCTAGATTGCACTGAAATCTTCAACCCAGTCATCAAACCAATCACCATTTGCCTTCTCCTCTCCCTTGTAGTCATCTCTCAGTGGCCTCTCTATCAACTAGATGTACAAAATGCCTTCTCCATAGGGATCTCGAAGAATCAATGTTCATGTAGCAACCATTGGGATTCATCAATCCTGATTACCCATCACTCATCTGTAAGCTTCGAAAATCTATTTACAGTCTAAAACAGGCCCCTAGGGCCTGGTTTGCAAAACTAAGTAATAGACTTCTTTCGTTCAGTTTTCATGGCTCTAGGTCAAACTCATCTCTATTTATCTGTACAAATTCCACATATTGCATGTATATACTTGTTTACGTGGATGACATAATAGTTATTGGCTCTAGTCGTACCCTTATTTCTGCCTTTATTGCATCTCTTAGCTCTCATTTCCCTATTAAAGATTTAGGTGAATTACACTATTTTCTTGGTATAGAAGTCAGTCATGTATCTTCGGGTCTACTTCTCTCACAGTGTAAGTATATTAATGATCTTCTTGTCAAGACAAATATGCACAATTCCAAGCCAGTGTCCACCTCGATGTCCACATCCGCCAAAATCACAGCATTGGATGGTTGTTCCTTTGTTGACTCATCTCTCTACCATAGTGTAGTTGGAAGTCTACAATACCTAGCTTTCACTTGACAAGATATTTCATATGTTGTAAATCGCGTGTGTTAGTATGCATCATGCACTCCTACCCCACTGGCAAGCTGTGAAATGAATTCTAAGATATCTGAATCACACTAAGTCTCTTGGTCTGCAATTTCTCTCGTATTCCTTTCACACACTATCACCTTCTCTGATGTTGATTGGGCTGGATACCCCTGATGACTGTCTATCCACTGGTGGATTTTGTATTTACTTTAGAGCTCATTTAATATCTTGGGAAGCAAAGAAACAACCAACCATAGCTCGATCCTCCATTGAGGCCGAATACAAGTCTGTTGCAAATACCACATGTGAGATTTTATGGCTACAATCCTTGTTGTAGGAACTTGGGATTTTTCTTAAAAATCCCCCAATATTATGGTGTGATAATCTCAACGCAACTTACCTTTCAATCAACCATGTGCTTCACTCTAGAACCAAACATGTTGCCCTTGATTACCACTTTGTAAGGGAGTGGGTTACGACAAAAACCCTCTAGGTTTCCTTCCTCTTCAGCAAGGACCAAATAGCTGACATTCTAACAAAACCTCTCTCAGCTGCTCATTTTCAACAACAACAATAGTGCCGCGTGACTCGCTGGAGGGTATTAAGGCCATGCACTCTGCTCCACTAAAGATAGAGGATATTAAGGCCATGCACTCTGCTCTACTACAGATAGAGGATACGAGCACAATTTAAAAGAAAGCACAATTATGTACAATTCTATAAATTCTAGAATATTCTCTTGTAACAACTTTTAGACAGGTGTCGTACCATGATTAAAAAGCATGACTCTAAGGTTGTAAACGTTTGTCTATAAAAAGGAATACACTGCTTGTAAACAGCAGGTTTTTCATAAATGAGAATGGGAAGGTTTCTCTGCATTTGTAGTGCTCTGTTTTGCATGCATTTTCATATTCAAGTTTTAACAATCTTGAAGGTAAAATTGAGAAAGTTTTGAAGATAAAATTTTGTTTGTATTTGTGAAAGTTGTAAGATAGATATATTTGGAGAGAGAATTTTTTAGATGGAAGTATTGGGATACTGGGATTCATTAAGGTATATATTCTAGATGTCGTGACAGTAGTTCTGATGTTAATGTTTTTAGCCACGGAAATTGAAACTAATGGGAGGATTAAAAAGAAAATCTTGGCTGATGATGTTTGTTTTTTGTTTTTTGTTTTGTTTTGTTTTTTTTTTTTTTTTTTTCCTTTTTGGACACCTAAGCCCCGCCTTCAAACTTCAAACTGAACAAGAGTCAAAAGGCTAGTAACAACAATCTCCCTCTGTCGCCGTTTCAATTTCAAAACCGTTCAAACAGATATCAATGACCCTCCAAAAGAGTGAAAAAGAGAGACAGACAGGCAGAGGAACGTATTGGGGTCTCCATTCAATACCTCTACCATTCTTTGTTCAACAAATAGTCCGCCATGCCTTTGCGGTCTGCTACAAAGAGACGGAAAGCAACAAAACCTGCCAAGAAAATGAACACCACGAACCCCACCTACCATTCTTCACCTAATTTTCAACTGCAAGGTCTTTTTTTTTTTTTTTTTAAATATGATTTTTTTTTTAATTTTTTTCGTGCAGTACTTTCTCTTTTCATTGATGGGTATCCTTCACGTTTTCTCATATTTTTACTTATTTCTTGTCAATCTGCTTTTTAAAGTTGCTGCTTTTTTTTTAAACAAACCGACAATAGGATTTCAAGGGAATGAGAGAGAGGTTGATGCTGGTGATCGTCTTTTAGTTGGAGAAGAGGAAGTAGAAGAGAGGTATTGTTTATCTTTTCTATCAGTGACTGCTGCACGTCATAACAAAATGGAACCTTCAAATGGCGAAATAGATGATACCCAGAAAGTAGAATCAGAGGAAGAGAAGAGGGAGGTGCAAAGTGTGGTTGAATCTTCAAATGGGGAATTGGAGGAGACGCAGAAAGTGGAATTACAGGCCGAGGACAAGGAGATGGTAGTCCAGCATGTTGGGGATGTCGAAGCCGTCGTTGAATCCGTTAGAGAAATTGTCCTTGATGGGGATTCTAAGCTTGTGGATGAAACGTCTGATGGGGGTGATCGGGGTTTGAGAAGTAGCAGCTTTGACAAAGAGGAAACACTTAATGAGAAGAGTTCCGAGGTGGTTTATTCAGGAGAGTTAGAGGAGGAGAGAGAGGTTTCTAGCTCAGTTGCCGACTCTGTGCCTGTTGTATCTTTGTCCAAGGATTTCATCCAAGGAGTAGAAGAACTTGTTGAGAATTCGATTGGATTAGAATCGAAAGAAAGGGAGGAGAAAGCTTCACTGTCTTCGGATAATGCTGAGATCAGAATATCTCGGGTTGAGTCTTCAGATGAGAACAATGTTTCTTCCGACGCTCTAACAGATGTTGTGTCCAAGGGAATTGAGGAAACAACGTTGCCGAACTTGGATGTTCCTGTGGTGGTAACAGATGTGGTTTCAGAAGGAATTGGAGAGACAAAATTGCTCTCTTCCGATGCGAGTGTAGGGGAGGCACCAAAAGAGAATGTTAAAAGTTTGTTGCAGCCGTTGGCCAGTGCTCCGGTTGTTGAAACGGGTAGTGTTGTCGAAGAGGGCAACAAGACTGAGATTCCTGAAAGCTCCGGAAATCCGGTTAGTACTCTCAGAATAGATCATGTTTCTAAATTTCCCATTGAGATTTAAACTTCTCCATGTTCTGATCCAATGGCTCCTTGCTTGCTTGATTCAAACTTCCTGACAGCATGTCATCTCTTTGGATCAACGCACTCTGCAACCGACTTCTTGGAGGAGTTGCTGTGGACTTTTTGAAGTTCTTCGCCGCTCTGATAGATAACTTAAGGTGAACTTTGAGGGATAACTTTGAGCGGCTGCACTAACATTTTCCTATTTTAAATATATGATCTATATTGCCCCACTCATTTTCTTTTTGCAACCATTCTCAGTTCACTAGTTGTTTGTCAATAGTTGTGCAAAAGGAAGAGTAATATTGCTCCCATTAACTTTCCTGATGAATTTTACGAAAATCATCTGGCATGAACACGGATTCTCGGAAAACTGTCAAAGCAAACCTTTCTTACAGAAGCTTTGGCAGAAGACGATGGGATCTTTGACAATCTTTCTTACCAGTATCTTTCTGTTTTGATACTTGTTAATTTCCGAGATGACCTTTATACATTCTAAATGATTTTTCCTATGGCTGACCTGCAATTTAACCATGACCAACCTCTACAGATAACTGGTTTAACTTCTGAGATGCTTGTCTGATAGCAAGTTGATTGCTTTTATTGACCTCAGCTTCCTATTTAATCACCCAATTGGAGTTAGAAACAATGACTGTTACTTGGTAGATTCATTGAAAAAATAAATGAAAAGAAGAAGAAGAAGAAGAATGAGCTGTTTATTCAACATATTGTTAGGACAAGTGGTGAATGAAGATTGAGGTTTCCTTCCCCAATCCTCTACCGTTTTTACCTGAAAGCAGGGCCCCAAATTAGTTCATAAATAATGTTCCCCTGTTAAAGACTTGGTTATTTAAGTATCGTCCCCTGCCCTAAGGGGTTACGGGGCCTAATCCAAGTTCTATTTCGTTAACCCAAAAAATATTTTCTGGAAAGGGATTTATTTCTCTCCAATCAGATATGTCAACCCTTTTCTCCGAGAAAGTAAGACTTATTTTCATTGACAACTGGCTGCTGATTCTCCTAAAGATTCTAGTAGCTGTCTCCAAACTTATTTTTTCCGAGGAGTATAAACTGTAAAGCCCCATATTTTCATCGGTTCATGTACCCCAATAGAACCACAGGGTTTCTTATAAAAATATATGATCCTAATCACTCTTATTTCAACTCTGTCACAATCTTTTGTTGGTGGCTCTTTCTAGCCACCAAAGGATGACTCCATAACTGGTCACCCTTCATGTTTTCCGTGGGGTTTTAATAATAAATAAATAAAATAGAATAAAATTCCCATAGGTAAGCCCTTGCTACACTCTCTTGCTATATTTGGTATAAAATGAAAACAAACAGATGAAGAATGATGCTTTAACAGTGCCGTTGGTATTCCTTTATCATATTATGTGTGCATATTATGAATTTTAAAAAAGGCTGGAATTTTTATAAAACAGGAAATTTAAAATCAGTTCACATATATGTAGTGATATTACATTATAGTTTTGCAATACTAACATATCTAGGACTTAAAATTGCATAATTTCATGATTTATCGGTAGCATGCATGCATAAACCATTCATCAGCATGCGACTACAATATTGTCTTCTCTAGTTATTGGATAATTTGACTTCCATGTTTTAATTCTCTGGTTCTTAGCTGCAAGAACTAAGAAAGTATGTGGTGTTGCCTTAAAAGATTCAATTTTTTTTTTTTTTTTCTAGAATGAGATTGCTCTCTAAACTGCATGGTGTAAATAGAAATAGTAAAGGGCATATCTTCTTAGACGAAATTATAAAAAGGAATTTTGAGGAGTGAAGAAACCTACTGGTCTGCTGTATCTAATCTGTACTTCTTGTATGCTTGAAATCTAAATTGTATATTCTGTTTGGATTTGAGTTGCAGAAAGCTGATTGTCGTGCAGAAGTACTTAAACTGAGAGTGAAGCTTTCACAGCGAGCATATAGTAAATGTGCAAGAATTAATCTGTTGTAGCATATAGAAGAAGCATGAATGGACTGCCTGGAGAATTTGTTGAGCAAGAGAGTCGAAATTTTTATGCAACTCAGAACTGGTGTGTGCTTGTGGTGTGTTTTATGTCAGTGTTTTCTATCTTTTTATTTTTTATTTTTACATATTCTTTTCTATTTTCAGAAACATTGTTCGGTTTTAACAGTGATGATTATGTCAAGAATTCATTGGCAATAGTACACAATATCACAATATTTTCTTCCAAACATTAACATTATGATTTGTTCATTCCTATTTATCAGTTTATGGAGTTGTTCTTGATTGCTCAGGTTCGCTTCTTAGGAGTTAGATTCTCGGGAGTTTTTTTTTTTTTTTTTTTTTTTTTGTGGTTGTTTCGGTGATTGTTCCCCTTTTAAGCACTAGAATAAAATATCTCGTTACCAATACGTATTGGTATACCGTTTTATAACCACAACTTCTCAAATTCTTGTCGAGTTATTTGATCATGTAAAACCCACTTATTTGTTGGGAATCATCATCAGGTTAGATATCTGACAGTAGAAAACTGACTCTCAGTTACCCTAGAACTTAAAATTTGTTCAAATATCTGATCGGACATGGAAAACTAGACTTGTTACTAACACTAGGCAAATAAAAGTGTTGGACATACTCAAATGCCTGTCTATGTTTTGTGCCTTATAGACTAAATTGACCTTATTATTAGATTACTTCCTATCTTCTGCTATCTTTTCAGCTTTGCGTATAACTTTTTCACTTGAATACTCTCTCCTTTTTTCTCGTCAAGCCGTTTCCATTTTTATTGATAGCCTTGCCATGAAAAAGGTTGTCTTATTCCTTCGTTTTGTTGTCTTCTTCCAACATAAGAAATGTGACCGCTTATTTTTGTTTTCCTTTTCGCTCCCTTGAAGAAAAGCTCAAAGGGTTAACCATACTCAAATCTAGATTTCAAGCATGGTTCATCCCTCCATGACCAAACCTAGGGCTGAACAAAAAGCCCGAAAACCCGGCTCAACCCGAAAACCTGAATTAACCCGGCCCGAAAACCCGACCCATTTACGATTAAAATTAGAAATGGGTATTACCTGTTACCCGATTTCAAAGGAGTATGATGAAGAAAATGAAATGGAAGAATGAGGGTGGGGAAGTGAAGAAGTTTCCACCGCCTCTTTCGTCGTGGAGCCTGAACAGCCAACATAATTTCTTTCTCCGTGCAGTAAGGAAGGACGGGCAGCTTGAGCTCATTGAGGTGAGGATCGATAGAACCGAGATTCTCTAGGCTTCAAGAGAAGACAGACACTTGAGACTCCACCTCATTAGAGACGATGATATCCAAGACTCGGTAGAAGAAGAAGAGGAGGAGGAGGAAGAGGAGAACGTAGTAGATAAAGAAATAGAGGGAGAACAAGATAAGAAGAAAAAGAAAAGGAAAAAGCATTATTAGTAGAACAAGAAGAAGAGCAAGCTGAAGAAAAGGAAATAGGAGATCTAGAAGAATTAGTACAACAAATAGTAAATCGGGACATTGAAGAAGACAGGGAAAGAGAGAGTAGCATGGTCGAGGAGTGGGAGTTTCCAATGAGTGGTGAGGGGTTCAGGAGTGAGCCTGTACTTCACAGACAGCCACAACTCGAGCTTGTGTGACCAAACTATTGAGGTGCTGCTGGTGGTCGAAAGCGAAGGCAAAGGCGAAGGCAGATTCAATGCAAAAGCCTCTGCCGTGGAAGTAAAACCAAGATGGGGAGCTTCTAGTGGTGGGTTTGGTCGAGACTTGGGAGGTAGAGACGAGCAGAGATTGGGGGGTGGCCTGTGAAATGTCGATGTCCTTGGATGAGACTCCGGTTTCTGGATCTTGAGTCAAAGGGGGCACATAGGAAGACCCCTATAGTTGCTCGATCGAGCTGTCCTTGTAGATACGGATGAATGAGAGAAGCTATGTCATCCTCCTTGGTAATGGAAGCCATATGTGAGAGAGCAGGGAGAGCTAACAAAGCTTGTCACATCTTTCTAGGTTTTTCTTCTGGGTCTACAGTCTATTCAATGTGCATTGAATCATATTTGGGTAATCGATTAACCGGTAGGCGGTATGGATCATAGTTGGGACGGCTGGAAATGGGTATTTTCGGGTCGGGTCAGGTCGGTGAACAACCCTAACCAAACCTACCACCCAATCATCTCTATGGTGTTGCTTACCAAAATCTCAACACCTCCTTTGGTCCTTACAAACCGAAACCCTCCACAACCTCCTTTGGCATTTCCATGTGTGAGTGTGTGTGAAAGAAGACTAGGATTTGAACTCCTTACTGTGCCAAACTTCAACAAAATATATCCTTGAATCTTCCTTCTGTATATATCCTTGAATCTTCATTTTGTGTTTGCATGAGTTTGGTGTTTGGATGAAGAGAAAATTAAAGAACTATCTCCTCAGGTATGAGTGAGATAGAGAGGAAAGAAATTGGAGAAAAAATGAAAATGACTATTGAACTTCCTCTTCCTCAACCAAGGGCGCCGGCCATTAATGGCCCTCTTTATGGGTCCTCTTGCCTCCACTCATTCTCTATCTCTAATCATTATTTCTGCTAGAAAGTGAAAAGTCACAAGAAATCTCTTGCATGGGTGCCTAGTGGCACCTTCTTCTTGTCCTAGTCAAACATCCATTTTGTCCCTTACTCTTCCTTATTTCCAAAACCCTAAAAGCTTCTGTATGATTGACATGTGGCGTGTGTCTCTTTGTTTTTTTCAAAATTTCTCTCATGATTGCACCTTCTAGAACCTCAAACATTCTATGCATGCTTGCTAAGTGTCGTGCCCAAATGCCTTTTCCTTTCTCTTCATCATTTCCCTCTCTTGGAAACTAAGGGATTCTCATGCATGAAGGAGAAGTGGCGCCTCCCACTATGGCCAAAACCCTAAGTTCCATCATCACAAGATCCTTCTAGAAACCCTAATGGCCTTATGCATGATCACCTAGTGGTATGGCTGAAACCCTCTCATCCTTCTTGTTTCATCATCATTGCTCTTTCTAGAAACCCTAAAAGGTACCTTGCATGTTTGCCAAGTAGCATGTCTTTTGGCAAAATCAAAACTCCATTTTCCCCATGCATCTAAGGATTGTCCCTTGGAAACCCAAATGGTTCCCTTCTTGCTTGGCTCCTAGCGGCGCCTCCTCCCTACTTTCAAAACCCTAATGGGCTTATCCTCTTAGTGGTTGTCACTGGGCCTTTTCTTGGGCTTGGGCACCTACTTTACTATTCTAAAGATAAAATTCATCTCATTTCACAATGTTCTAATGTCTATGGCCTTTGGGCTTATATCCACTTAGTCCCAATTAGAACTACAACTCAACCTCAAGAACCTAAGCTTGGGCTGGGGTGTCACAGTTAGGCTTGAAATTTCCCAAGTATAAGAGTCATATACATAAATATGTGTTTCAGGAAGTAATACATGACGTGTGATAGAGCACCCAGAAACCCTGATGTAGACAACAACTGGAAAGAACATGATCATCCAATGGACGGAGGGCAAGGATTAGTTGAGGTATGTTTGCTTACTAATGTGCTTAGACAACACCAACAACAAAAGGTGCATGTGCATAGACCGAAAGTTGGGTTGTTCCTATGAAAAGTTTCTGGTTCACCATTAACAAAACTTTTTTAGTAGCGAAGGGTCTCTGAGGGTAGACAAATGGATGATTGATGTCTTAGGGCATTTAAGATCTATGGTTGCACTAAAGACCAAAAAGTATTGTATGTCGAATGGCTGCTTCAAGGAGAAGCCGGATATGGTGGGATACACAAAGGCAGCTTCTAACAAGGGAATTAGAAACCTTAGCTACCTTAACTTGGGAAAAATTCAAAGAGAAGTTCGATAATTTATTCTTTCCATAATCAATGAAGTAACAGAAGGCACAGGAGTTTGCATTATTAGCACAAAGCAGCATGTTTTTGTGGAATGGTATACTTCCAAATTCATGGAATTAGGGAGGTTCACGCCTCACCTAATTTCTACTAAGAAAATGCAAGCCTAGAAGTTTTAAGGAGACTCGTAGTCGAGGATCTGCAGCCAAATGGCTTGCTTCCGGATTGAGAACTACTAGAACTTGGTCAATGTAACCACTATTTAAGAAACAAAGCAGAAGGATTTGACGACCCAGATCATTTTTGAAATGAAAGAGGACTTCACTTATGCTATTGAAAAAAGTCTGTAAAGGAAGAAGATGTTTACTAGATCATAAATATTTTCTCAATCAGTCATGCATGGGATACTCGTGGCGCAATCACTATAATTGTCCAAGTATCTCGATTGATAATTCATGCAAGGTCTAGTGCAATCATTCTGACTATAAGAGTACCTCTATTAAAATGTTCATGGCGTAATTATTCTGATTGCCAGAGTATTTTTATTAAAAACTATTACTAGGTACTTCTGACGTAATCATTCTAATTGTTAGGATATCTCTATTAAAATATTCATGGCGTAATCATTCTAATTATCTGAGTGTCTATGATGGAATATGTTGGTTGAAATTATTTTGATTATTCACCTATTTCTGACGAAACAGCTAGCGAAATCATTATGATTATTAGGACATTTCACGTTCATATCAAGTTCAGTTTATGTCAAGTTAAGTTCAATCAAGCCATGCCAATCACATTATTTTTCAAGTCAAGCATATGTCATATTATTTGTCAAATCATGTCATGCATATTCATGTTCATGTCACGATGCTTTCATGCCATTTTACCGTTATGCATGCATATGTATACTATTAGTAGTTTGATAGTTTATTTCTTACAAATCTCACTTGATGGTCTCAACTACCATATTCCTTTGAAGAGTCATTAATGATGAGTCAAATTTTATGACACTTAATGTTGGTGGATGCATATATTATGATGAAATGTTATATTACAAATGCACTAAGAACAAGTCTGCAGACAACATAGTTTTAACATAAGTTGTACTACGGTCACTAGCAAGTACTCACAGTACACATGGAGAATTGTGATGATATCATACATTATGATGTCAATGTTAAGGTTAATGTTAATGATGGCTTAATGATGATGAAATGTTATGTTTTTTAAAGTTATAATTGAAAAATATTGTTTGTAAGAAAATGTGTATCAAAGCTTTTCTAAAAATGTTGATGAATCTAGATGGAGGGAAAATTCCGATTTTCTGCATAGCATGCATGTCATTTAACATGCATAATTTATCTTTGTGCACGTTCGTTGTTAACTTACTGAGCTTTTAAGGAATCTCACTGTGATAGTCTCACTACCATTCCCCCTGGAATGGTAGAAGTTATATCAAGATCAAAGGAGACTAACCAGGATGGACCAATAGATATGATTGGTTGAGGAGCCAGACCTGGAGAGGAGATTAGATCTGATTCTGATGTTCATAACACTAACTCTGCATACGATAGAGCGTATGAAAGACTCAATTTAATTGTTGAAATTTGGCTTTAAGAATTCTGTATTGAAGATATGCTACCTTTAAGTTTGAACTTATGATGGTTATTAATGCTATTGTGATCTCTTTGTTCATTTTGGCATGAGTTATGTCTAGTCACCCTAATTTCGCTGTGATTATTGCATACTACTAGTTGCATTCTAGAATACATTGCATATTAAATGTCATGAACGAGAGTATATAACTTTGTATTGCATGTCCTGACACTCTCTGTTTCACCCCAAACAGAAGTTTAGGGATGTCACGGTGTGTTCCAAAAATTCTGTGATCAAAGCCCAAGCCTCCGATGATCCTCCTTGTCTTGATGATGCGCCTTCTCATTTCATCGTCGTTCCTCCACCAACCTTGCTAGTTCTTACTGCTCCTATATAAATCGTTTGATTATTTCTGGTAGCACAACTACCTTCCTTGCAATCTTCTTTTCTTGCACCATATGGGGAACTTTGAACATCCGATTATTGTGACTAGAGTGGGACTAGTGGGTAACTTGAATGTTATTTATAGTCACATCCATGCCTTTGAAACGGCCCAATTACCCTTAGCGTGTTACTGGTCAATTACTACGGCCCAAATAAATAGGGGTATTGTTTCCTTGTGACCTTTTCTCTTTTCTATGTGAACTTTTCTTATTCCCTAGGCCTCCCCCCTATAGCACTTTCACCAAGGGTATGAATTTGAATCATAACTTCTATTCTTTCGAGTGCGCAACTCATACCGACCTTTCCTCATAGGTAATATTTGGTTGCAATTGGATTTGGCTTGAATTAATTGTTCGAGGTTTCTGGTTCCCAAAACTTTTTCTTAACGAGAAAACATGAGGCATATCATGCACTCATTCGTACTCCTCCAGTAAGTCCACTCTTTATGCCACTAGGCCTACCTTTTCCAATATTTGATATGACGCAACATACATCGGGCTCAGCTTTCCCTTCTTCCCAAACCTTTTTACTCCCTTCATTGGTGACACCTTAATGCATACCCAATCACCTTTTTCGAAGATCAAAACCCTTATTCTTGTATCAGTATAGCTCTTCTACCCACTTTGTGTTGTCATTATTCTTTCACGTATGATCCTTACTTGCTCCTTCATTTCTTGAATTAGTTCCGACCTGAGAGCTTACCTGCCTCGACTTCATCCTAACATAAAGGCAACTTACACTTTCTTCTGTACAAGGCCTCATATGGGGCCATTGGATCATACCGACCTTTCCTCATAGGTAAGATTTGGTTGCAATTGGATTTGGCTTGAACTAATTGTTCGAGGTTTCTAGTTCCCAAAACTTTTTCTTAATGAGAAAACATGAGGCATATCATGCACTCATTCGTACTCCTCTAGTAAGTCCACTCTTTATGCCACTAGGCCTACTTTTTCCAATATTTGATATGACACAACATACATCGGGCTCAACTTTCCCTTCTTCCCAAACCTTTTTACTCCCTTCATTGTTGACACCTTAATGCATACCCAATCACCTTTTTCAAAGATCGAAACCCTTATTCTTGTATCAGTATAGCTCTTCTACCCACTTTGTGTTGTCGTTATTCTTTCACGTATGATCCTTACTTGCTCCTTCATTTCTTGAATTAGTTCCGACCTAAGAGCTTACCTGCCTCGACTTCATCCCAACATAAAGGCAACTTACACTTTCTTCTGTACAAGGCCTCATATGGGGCCATTTGGATAGTCGCCCGATAGATACTATTGTAGGCAAATTCAATAAGTGGGATGTGATTCTCCCAAAAGCCCTTGAAATCCAATAAACAAGCCCCCAGCATATCTTCCAATGTATGGATAGTCTGTTCCGAATGTTTGCACCTCTAAACCTTAACTTGGTACCCATCGCTGCTTGCAAGACTTTTCTAGAAATGAGAAGTAAATCTTGAGTCCCACTTAAATAAAATCACTACCTCAACATAAAAATAGATTTTATTAAAAATACTGGAAATACTAAAAATACTAATACTAATACTAATACTAATTATAAAAGTAATAATTCTAAACCCTAATTTAGGACTCGTATGTTACATTTTGAAATGGTATACCAGAACATACCGGTATCAAAATATTCTATTCCAGTACTAAAACTGAAATGATAATTGGATTTGAAACATTGGTTTTATGATCATTTCTTCCTTGGCATAGAGCATAAGTCAAGAGAATTTGACAGTTTGGTCTAGGGTGGCATGACCGTTGAGCAATTTGTCATTAAGTTCATAGAGCTTGAGAGATTTGCCACACATCACATCTTGATGGAATAAATGCATGCAGAGCAATTTCAAGATGGATTACCATCACAAATGCATTCTCAAGTGGCTTGTCTACATACAAAAGACTTTCAAAGGCTAGTGGAAGTAACCTCCATTGTTCAGCGTGACCTCCATTGTTGAGCATGAGTATCATAGTTTGGTGGTCATAACAAGAAGCCAGAATTGAAGGATGCATGTTGGAGAAGGAATCAATTATGGATCACCCCAAAAGTTTGTGTCTAGGTCGAGGACGCATCCACAAGCCATTCCAAGAATGCACATGGGAGATTAGGCGCGGGTAAGTAGCAAGTGCAAGGAATAATATTAAAATGGATAAAGGGATGATTATCCAAACTTAATTGACTATGAATCAAGTTTAGACATTTCACCTAATGGGACTAGGGGTGTACAATAAACTGTGAAACCGGCCGTGACAGACTCAGACCGGCCGCCGGAGTCAGGAACCGGCTGAAACCGCCAAGGAACCGGTCGGCGGGCGGCAATTTTTAAGCAAAACCGACTATCATCAATTAGGTCGCGGTTTGAGGCTGGCTCAAACCGCTGAACCGGCCGATGTAATATTACTCTTTTTTTTTTAATTATACCAATATGAAACGACGCCGTTCCACTTAAGTTTAAGTGGAACGGCGTCGTTTTACTCCATCGGTTATGTTTTACGCAAAGATTAAACGACGTCGTTTGTTATTAAACAACACGGCGTTGTTTTGTCTATAAGGTGAAAAAAAAAATAGAACGCCGTCGTCTGGTATTAAACCAAATGGTGCCGTTTAGATATTACATTGCGTCTTCTTCCTTCCTTCTTCCCTGTTTCTGCGTTTCTAACCCTCTCTCTCTCCTCTGCAACTCTCTCTCTCTCTACTTTCTTAGACGAACGACGCTGCCGGGGGGGAACAGAGAACCGACCGTGCACCCCCAGAGAACCGCCAGAGTCGATACGGCCGGTTGTTCTCCTTCCCGTCGATCGATTACGGTCAGTTACTCTACTAGTTTCTCTCTCATCGGTCGGCGGCAGTTTTGCCCAAAAACCGCGCTAAAGGGGTCGGTTTTCACCCCTAAATGGGACTACCAACTCTGTTTGAAGTTTCAATTTAATGAGACCAACTTTGAAACCATTAACACCGACAATACACAAATATGAAGTATCATAGAAGTTCTCCCTACTTATAACATCCAGTGTCATAATCGAAACACACCACACCGTACCAAATCAATGAGGAGGTCCAAGAAAATTGTGTTCCAAACTACCAGAACTACCAGAAGTCTTGCAAAATTTGGAATTCTTCAAAACTAAGGAGATTTGGTTGAATAGGAAGCTGGCAAGACTACATTCAAACTAGTTGTGACAATGAATATGAAGACAGGTTGAAATAGAATAAAGCATAGGGCAAAATACACAAGTCCGTTGAATTTTTGGGCTAGTTTGAACATTGAGATATTATCAGATATTTCTTTCTCAAACATCATTTAAACACAATACTTAATTTCAAGTCTTCTACTTTTTCGTTTAATAATTACCTAATCATTATTCAAACATAAAACCCAATACAACTTTTCAAATTTAAAATCAAAACATAACAAAATAATACATCTTTCTCAAATTTTAAAACAAAAATTATATCCAAACAATTTTTTAACTTTATAATATTTTTATTTAGTTTTGTCTCTTATTTTCCAAAACCCATTACAACATTTTAACTCAAATTATTTTATTACTATTCACAAACTATTTTACTACTAATCACATATATTATGAGATATTTTCTAAGAGTTTTTTTAGAAAGTGGAGATAAACTTATCTCATCTCATCTCAAAACTTCTCATAATTTCATTTCCAAATATTATTCAAACACAAACACTTTTCAATTTCAAATTTTTAATTTTTTATCTAATCATTATTTAATCATTATAATTTTCACAAACTTTCAAACAAAACATAAAAAACAATATAACTTTTTCAAATTTCAAAACAAAAATAATATTAAAAAATATTTTAATAACATTTTAATTTTATAATATTTCTTTTCAACTTTTTCTCTTTCCTTTCTCAAATTTTAATAAAATATCATCATTTAAACCATTTCACTATTATTCACATAATTTTCATCCCATCTCACTTTCCAAAGAAGCTAGTATCCAAACTAGCACTTACACTTATTGCTAATACATGATAAACTTGTTGAAAAGGGAATGGCCAGACACTGATCTTCTAGCGCAAGCCAATCAAATATACACATAAGATCAGATAACCATGCGCATTTTGACATAGTGCAAATTTCAACATTGATGAATATAGACCACTCATTAGACATCTTTAAAAATATAGACACTATAACATCAAAATAACTAACAAAAATACTCGAACTACAGGATGTGTTGGTCAACCAACTTAATCGGTGAGTATCCCTATTGGAGCATACCGCTACACCAATTACAACAAATAAAATCATGTGTATTAACTGTTCTAATCATATCATTATAATGCCTTTGAAATATATCATATGATTTAGGTTTCCCTCAACAAAACAGGTTCAAAAAACACATCAAAATCAGAGCTAACCCAGATTCATTTTTTTTTTTTTTTTTATAAGTAGAGCTAACCCAGATTCATAGGCCTGCAAACAAAACAAAGCAAAACCATATTATGCCTAACAAACAGAAACACATTTTTAATCCATGAACCCAAACCTCTAAGTTGCATCCACAACTGTTCGCCCAATCTCTCTCTCCATCTTCCCGCGGCAATCACCTCCGTCTAGCATAAATCACATATGTGACAGCAGCTGCAACAGCAATAGCACCAGTAGATCCCACCACCACAGGCCAATCTAGGTTTAACCCCTTCTTCTCTCCACTGATAACGCTCTCTCTTATCCCATTCAGGCTCCCACTAATCGTATCCACTGCCTTCTCCTTCAACCCAGCAATCACCTTCTCTGCCTCCTCCATTTCCTTCTGCAATCCAACTACCTTCAACTCCATCAATTTCACCTTCTCCTCGGACTCCCTCGACAATGCCTTTAAATCCAATTTTTCCCTAGTCCATTTCTCCAATTCAGACCGTTTCTCTGAGATCACTGACTCCAAATCCTGAACCTTCTTCCTAAACCCACCAATCTCCCTCTCTTTCTCAGCAATCTTCTCCCTCATCTCCTCCTCAATCCTTACTTTCTTACTTTTCTCCTCAATTTCCCTAACTTCCAATACCCCAACTTTCCTCTCCAATTCTCTTGTTTTCCTCTCACTCTCCACCTTCTCTTTTTTCAAACTCTCCACCTCCCTCTCCAAGTTCTCAATTCTCACTCCCTTGTCTCCCAAAATCCTCTTCAATTCAACCAACTCTTTATTCGCCTCCTCACCCTCACTCATCGTAGAAATCAAATCATGTTGGAGTCTTGAGACCTCGGTCTCGAGCTCAAAAGCTCGCGCCGCAATAGAATCAAGGGCTTTCTTGCCCTCTTCAGACTGTTCGATTTCGCTTTCCATTCCTTTGAGTTTTTCCTTCATCGATGCATTGTTGTTTTGCAGTTCTTCAACCTCTGCAGTCAATTTCTCGACTCGCTCTTTGACCTCGGCATTCTCGTGGACAAGCTGAAGCTTCTCAAGCTCCAGAGACTCGATCTTCTTGGTCAATCCAGAATCCTTAACCTCATTGTCCGTGCGCTGATCAAGATCGTAGAAGTTCTCTCCTGTCTGATTATCTTCAGCGTCGAACGACACACCATTGCTGATCCTCATGTCCGCCATTGCCAACACTTAAAGTTCACAGAATTATCACAAATCGTAAGCTACAGTCAATGAAAGAGAGAAAATCGGAATTTTAACAATGTTTGATTGCCAAGAAAAACGAAGGGCAAATAATGGTTGAAAGCTTGACCAAAACAAAAGCTAAGAAACTATTAAATTCATAAAAAAACTCAAAAACGCAAAATCTTGCAGTAAATTTTTCCCTAAAAGAGAGATTTTCTTGCCAAACAAACATAAGCGAGGGAAATAAACACGACGCGTACAATATAAAAAAATATATATCTATAGAGAGAGAGAGAGAGAGAGAGAGAGAGAGAGAGAGAGAGAGAGATCCAAACCTGGAGAAGATTCTCAGAAAATAGAGAAACCCTAGCAGCAGCCGCACAATTTCCCTTCCTCTGGCTAAGACAATCTGCTATCTAGCAATAGAAGTATAGAACTACAGTTGTTCAGAAAGAAAATCCAAAAGAAAAACTCAAACTTCAATTAATTTCCCAATATTTCATGGCAGCCCAACAGTTAAATGAAGTTAAGAGGAAGCAGGAGGGAAAGAAACCCGAGGGATCGAGTTACGAAGATATACCCAAAAGAGTTGGAACTTGGAACTGGGAAGGTAGTATAGAGGGAGGTTGAAGAAATGCGAGAGAAATCTACGAACAGAAAAGGAAGGATTGAAAACTCTTCTCCAATAAATTTTTCCGAAAAATAATGGAAAAGGAATATTTCTGGGGAAAGGGAGAAAGTAAGCCGATCTTTCTCTTCCCCTCCTTTCTTGGTTTTGTTTTGTTTTTTGTTTTTCTAAAGTGGACTGTTGGGGCGTCTGCGTGGCCGAAATCTGATTAGGGTTTTGCTGATATTTAGAATGAAAAATTTAGGAAAATTTATGAATAATACATTTTTTTTAACACATCCTGCACGCTGATATGGAAGCTTTTTTAGTTAATTATATTAAAAAAATTAAAACTTTCATTTTTTTTTAAATTATCATTGAACTCACTATAAATAGTGTGCTATCAGACTTCTTTGTAGCAAAATTTAAAATGTTATTTTTCTCTATATTACACTTAATTTTTTAATTATTAATTTTTTATTAAATATATAATATATAGATAATGAATAGTATAGTTTAATTAATTTAAAAGAAATAAATTAAAAATAAATTAAATAATAAATATAAATATAATATATTATATATATTGTATGTGAAATAATAAATAGTAAAGTTATTTGATCAGGTATCGTAATCGAATCGGTCTTTCCCTTCTTTTCTGATTATTATTCCGCTAGAGACAGAGCAATAGATGCCAGATGTCGAGTGAGAGTGAGAGTGTGGCTCTTGTGCGTTAAATCGGGGGCCAGCACCATTGGACCTCGGGCCTAAATCTTCAAGCAGCGGCCGAGCTAAAGTCCATGATCTGTGTTCTGTATTAGGAATTCGGAAAAGTACGCTTTCCTATCCCAAAATTCTGAAATATCAAAAGTTTTCATTTTCCGCATTAACAAATGGAATATGTATATGTATTTATATAAAGTTTTCATTTTCAACGTGAATCAAAGGAAAATATATATATATATATTTACATATATATATATTCATTCTTTATTTTTTATTTGAATAGATTAATAGTAAAGAATTCAAATACCCATAAAGGTCCTCCAACTCGTTTCGAGAGGAATGTAATCCCGTATATAATCCACATTTGCATCAAATTTCCTTTATTTGAAAAGGGTAAATTTATTTTTTTAATTTTGTAATTACAAATACTCTATTTATATATAAATATGTAACATGGTGAGAGCCAAGCAAATAGCATGCAAGGTCTTTCCCCCACAAAAAGTACTTAGGCGATTCATTCGAGAGAAGCAAAAAGAGGCTAGGCTATGGAAGAAACAACAATGAGCCAAGGAGGAATGTAAATGCCAGATGGCTAGAATTGAGAGGCATCGCAATGAAGTCCTAGACTATCAAAACTGGGTTGTGTTCAACTTGGGCCAACTAGGCCCCATGAGGTATGATGTGTAGCGTGGCGGACAAGGACTTCTAGCGGAGAACAAGATAAGACATGTATAGGTGGTGGCTCAACCAAAGGTAATGGGATCTAGCAGGGTGATGGAGGACAAAATGAGACGCGTCAGGAGAAGGCGTCAAGAACAAGAAGAAAGAGAACTATTGGAATGATTTGATTCGGACACATTCGTAAATGCCTCTTTAGACTCAAATGAAGAACAATTTCATTATTATTCTCAGTGCACCATGTCTAATGGATCAAATGTACCCCCACCGTTGCCCCACGAACCTGCCAACGACAATGAAGGGAATAACTAAGGTACAATTTCAAATCACCCATTGTATTATGGTTAGCCATTCATCTAAGAGGTGATGTGAGGACCTTAGCTATTCGTGGTAGGAACTTCCCATGAGCAAGCAAAATGCGACCGAGAGAAGGCTAGGAGGGGCAATAATCAAGTATGAAGTGAACGGAATGCTAGGCAGACAAATGAGAAGCAAGAATTGAGCAAGCAAGAACACCAAGAGAGCAAAGGCTGAGTAAAGCAAGCATCACTTTGGGTGAGAAACGAGCAAGGCGACCAAAGGGATGTGTATTCTACATCGGGCAAGTAAAATATGGGCGAGCCATATGCAGACAAGCAATGGGTAAGCAACAACACCAGAAAGCAACGTTTATAGAGTGAAAACATTTCGAAGCAAGTAATGGTCAACACGGTCGAGAATTAGAGTACCTAGAAATAACATAGGAATGCTAAGAGAGTAGCGAATAACCTCTCAATGCCTATACTCCAACAACAATGTTTCTACCAGAGCATGCATGGGAAAAAGGAAGAGTATGAACATAAATACCATGCGTTTGATCATGCAAAGAAGCTTACCGCCATGTGCATGATTTTCTTAGGCGGCAGATTGAGCTCCAAGTCTTGAGGCAAACTTCAGGGATGTGAAGGACTTGTCCACTTAATCCACTCAGTCTCTACTACCCTGTCCATCCATCGTGCACTTGGATGGTCGACATTCAAGAATTCAACCAACCAATCAGAGACAAGAATTGCCAGACCTATGAGAGACAAGACCATCCATATAAGAGATACTTTGTTGTCAATCTTCATCTCGAGTTTTGAGATTCCCAAAAAGTCAGAATATCTCTCTCTCTCTCTCTCATATCTTCTAAACTTCAAGAAGGAGGTGGAAGCTCTAACTTTGCTGGCTACACTCATATTCTCATGATCTCAAACACCAAAGTCTTCGTTGAACAAGGAGGCTAACACCATCAGCACGACACTCAATGAAAACTCACTACTAAGGTAGGTTCTTTCCTACAATGACGTTGGTAATATTGGGTAATGTTTATGGGTAGGTTGGATATTCATCTTCTACATCTTTGTGCTTTTATCTTATGCTTTTTCCAATGTGTATATTTTCCCTGTTGTGATTTAATGGTTGTTTTGCTAGAGGACTAAAATGTTATACTTTAAAAGTACTTACTTTCTAGTTTAAGAGGAGTCTATGGGTGTGTTAATGGATAATAACCCCAAGTCAAGATGGCGCATTATCTCAGTGCAACTTCTCTGGTTATTCAGGAGCATCTAAGAATTAAATAACATCCCTTAGGTTGTCTCAAGGCGACAATCGGATTGGGTAAGATGGTAATGCTCTCGGGTCAATGTTGTTATCTCTCCGTTAGGAAGCAAGAGATGCCGCGATCATGAACGCACCAGGAGTGGAGCTAGGCGTAGATTTTTACAAAGCCATGCACGCGATCGTTACCCATAGTGTGGCAAAAGGAGCCAAAGAGTATGTATGACCAATTTATAGGGAGACTGTAATGCACATGTTAATAAATGGATATGGCTGGTTAAATGGTTTTCACATGTTGAATGAACCTAGGGTGTACAAAATGATATGATAATGTAATGATTTGGGCACTAGGTGCATGGTAATGTTTACGGTGAATCATGATTACTTTATTTGCTTTAAGATTGGTATTTGTATTGATAAATGTGATTTTTCATAGCCATTTCTTAGATTAATAGTTATTGTCTTTGGTTTTAACTAATTGAGATTTTCTTGAGATTTTACTGTAGTAATCCCACTACAAATTTGCTCCTTGAAACTGTAGGTTTTGATGCAGATGCAGGAACTGAGGCAAGATATGAGGATAAAGAGTTGGTGCAACCTAAGGAGTAGTATAATTTGTTGTTATTTGATTTGGGCAATGAGCAAGATGGGATTGTAATATTTCTTTGATAGTATGAATTAATGTGACATCTGGATATTTAATTGGGAGAATTTAGTTTTACATATCTAGTACTAATATTTGATTTATTTACTTGTTCATTTATTCTGCGATTTTTGTACACATGTGTGCTTAGCATACATGCACAAAAACATTGCGTAAGGAGTGCAACCATGCGGCATGCATCCTAGACATCGTGGTTTCCTGCCAAATCACAACTGAGGGGGCTAGGATTGCCACAGTGGACTTTCCTATCATCTTGCCTTGAGGTATTTTGTCCACCATCCCACCTTGATGATAATTATGTATGTTGTCCTGCCAATTCTCTTGGTTGTCATGTTGCCCAAAACTTGAGTTTAATTGGCCATTTGGTATGCATAGTAAGGCTGGGCATGGGTCATCGCCAACCCAATCCACCCCGTTCAGCAATGGCCTAGGGCGGGGGCCCCCTCTAGATACTTTCCATTGCTTTAGCCGCTTTCTTCTCATCCTCTAGTTTCCTACCAAGCCATGTCGCAGGTGCTTTTATGGCTGGGTCTTGCTCTTGATCAAATGAGTAAATTGCTACTCTTCCAACTTACTTTTGTGATAGCCCAACAGTCTTGGTATTACACGTGGCAACCAAACTCCCCTATTGTAGATAAGCTGCTACTTTTCCTCTCGATCAATTCTAGCCTGGTCAGTCGTCTAGCAAATACATAAGTAAATGAGTGCAAGCATGGTTCTGTACTTGTTGTGGCCGAAGGATATAGAACTATGGGATTATCCATTTCTTAAACTATGGTTGCTTCAAATAACAAATAAGAATCTAGGGGTTCTAGGTTCATAGACAAGATAAATTTCTAGGTAACATGATTTGAATGATCAAGCAATGAAATCTTCCTTTATTGAATTGAGACTGAAGGGAAGCAAGGGATGTAGTCTTTTTTTTTTTTTTATACACACGACATGGAGTGTATGGTTGATGGTAAAATATGGTGATATATGGGTCTGATAGCTTGGAGCCAGGAGGGGGGAAGGGCTCAGGCTAAGCCCAAGCCTGCCTGGAGTTTACACCATTTGCCCAGCCTAAACCCCCCCCCCCCAAAAAAAAAAACACACACAGAGATTTAAATATATATATATATATTAAAAATAATAATTTTCTTCAATAAAATAATGTCGTTCTATCTTAAGTTTTATTTTTATTTTTATGAATAAAATGACATAAACAACTAGGGGTAAGTTATTTGGTCTGGGTTGAAAAACCTGATCAAACCAGACCAGACTGGACTAGAACGATCAAAGTATGTATATAGTTTTTAAAATATTATTTTATGCAGTAGTTATATAAGTTAATTATGCAGTGTTCAAGAGTTTGGATAATATTGCATTTTTTAATTTCATTTTCTATATTTTTTTTAACTCTATTATGAATATTGCTAATTCATATAGATAGATATGGATAATTTTGATAACTTTCCAGACTCTTTTTGGGCTATTTTCAAGATAAAGATGAATAATTGATATTCAAAAGTGTATACATTGTGTGGTTTTTCTTGTATTTGATGGGCCAGAAATAGTCAAAATACATATTAGAGATTTTGGGCTTTTTATATGTTTGGCGCATTTTACAATTAGCCAGACCGAATTGGAGCGAATGAACCAACTAGACCGATAGCTAACAATCTGATCCGGTCTATAGAGGTAATCAGTCTAGTCTCGGTCAGAAAAAGGGTGATTGAAATTTTTTGTTTGTGACCCCCAGACTGAACTTGATCTATTACACACTAATAAAGGATGTTGTTTCAAGGTTAGGTTTAACTTAAAACCTAATCCTCCCCCATCTCTTTCTTTCCCCTCTCGCTAATTTTCCCCTCAATAATGTCTTAAAAATTTATTATAAGACATTATTGAATCTTATAAAATCATATTAAGACATGCCATAGCTAAAAACTCAACCTAAAGTAATTTATTCAATTAATATCTCCAATTTGACCCAGTTTGCACTTAGCATGGTAATCCTTAATTAAACTCAATAAAAATCTCATTCCCATACCATAATTTAAAGCCTAACATGCTATGCTAATACCAAAAAAAAGTTAGGGCAAGGTTACTTACCAAATTCGTGGCCCTTGAACTCCCAACACAACCTCTCTTCAAGAACTCTCACAAACTCACTTGGTTTCACTCTAGCTGCACACTAAGAGGAGAAAGGCTCTCAAGAACGGAAGAGAAGGCTTTGAGAAGTGGTTTGAGGAAGTGAGGAGGTGAAGGAGGTATTTATAGGGCTTCATGGAGGGTGAGGGGCGTGGGTTTAGATGAAGAAGGGGCTTGGGATTGGTTGAAGTGGGTGGTGGAGTGTGGAGGTGCAAGATTAAGCTTGTGTCATCCTTTGTGCAAATGAATAGTTTTCAAACTCTCCATAATTTCCACATTTCAGGTGTTTCCTTGTGTTTCATAGGTTCAGGTGCTACCATGGTTTAGAAAATAAAATAAAAATGTAAAGAAATGCAAAGTGATGTCATGCTAGTAGCCGACGGGTAGGGGTCTTCAAAAGTGGCTAGTTTTCATCACTTGTTTGTCTCATTCCCTTGGATTTTTTTTTGCAAGTCTAAAGACTTCATTTGATGACTTTTTCAGGTATTGGAATGAGGCTTGATTGGCTGCCAAGTGATTATATATGTGCAAGTCATGAGAGGAAGTAAAATGAAGGTGGTTGCCGAGTGACGTGTGAAAACTACTCCTATTGCCAATCGGTTTGGCATTTCTTTGGGGAATAAATGGTCAATGAGCTCATGAGTGCTTGGAGGGACCTCTTAGGAATTGGAGGGAATGGGTGGTGGCATGTGGAGGTTGCTCAATGAGGAGAAGAAAATCCTTGAGGAGGTTTGCATCCAACTACACTTCCTAGGGAAATAGTTGGGTTTTGGTTTGGTTTCTTGGAAGTATTTTGCCCAATGCTAGATCTGAACCTTGAGTGATGAGATGAGGTGTGAATGATGCAATTGCAATTGGAAATATGGTGGAAACGGTGTGGGTTAGGGGCTAGTTTGATGAAGTGCATATGTTGATGCACCTAGGTGTCGATTGGTGGTCATTTGGGCATGTACATGGCTTGGTTCCGATTGACATGTGTTGGATCAATCCTAACATTCTAGGTTAGTCTAAGAACAATGCAAATTAATAATAAAAACCAAAATTTCATATCATAAATGTGAAAATATATTTTAAAGAAAACCATGCAAAAATCAAGATTTGAGGTTGCTAATCATGTGTGAGATGAATAGTGCTTCTTAACTCAAGTTAGAAGCTTAACCATGGTTAGGAGGAAACCCTAGAGGTGTGTGGTTCATCTTGGGCTTGAGGGAGACCAATGGTATGGTGTATGTGGGCCTTATTTGGAAGGATAAAATGAAAGATAAGGCTTTTTGGGCCTTATGGATGGGCTTATTGGGCTATTTGTGTAAGCCTTAGATGTGGGCTTTGGTGTGGGTTATTGTATGAACCTTATGTCCACATTTGTGGGGCTTAACTATGGACTCAAAGGCCTACAAAGTTTGGGTCCAAATATCAAGTCTTTCTTAGGTTGGGCTAATGGCCTTCACTCATTAAGTTAGGTCCAATGGCTTCATACCCATCATATATTGGGCCAAATTTCTAAGGTTCTTCAAGAAAGTCCTAGAACCTTAAAACTCCCAATTTGTTTTAGAGCTTATGGCACCTATTCTTAGCCCATCACATCCTTAGTGATTTAGGGCCCTAAGTAAGCCATTATTGGGCTACTTCTAAACCCATCCAACACATGGCCTTTTAGCTGAGCCCATCAATGATGCCAAGTGTCATACCACTATTGGCCTCTTGATAGATATTCAAAAATAAATAAATAAGTAAAATACTAGAATCCTTCAATAGTTCTAACTAAACCCATTGTGTGATTCTCATGCTAGAATAAACTCTAAAATATTTCTTAAAAAAAATCACAATACTAACTAGGATCATGGGTGCTAAGGTCAAGTCCTAACGGAATTTTTAGATAGGGTGTTACATTGCCTGTTGGCCTGTGGGTGTCTCGGGGATGAATATCTGAACTTGATTCACAAGTCCTTGCACTAGTTGCAGCAGTGATCCAAGTCGAACTACCTCTCTTGTCCGAAATTAAACAACGAGGGATGCCGAATCTGTATACTACTATCTTCCATAGGAACTGGGAGATGTTGTTTTCTGTCATCATTACTAGTGCTTCGACCTCCATCCATTTGGTGAAGTAGTCGACAACGAAAACTACAAACTTCACACTTCCTTTGCCCGGAGGTAGCGGGCTGACCAGGTCAACTCCCTACAACGCAAAGGGCCATGGTGAGATGACCGACATCAACTCCTTCAGCGGGCAATAAGGTATTGGGGTGTATTCTTTACACTTCTGGCACGTTTGGAAAAACTCTTATGCATCCTTGAGGGTGTGTGGACAGTAGTATCCCACCCTCGATACTTTTCTTGCCAATGCTTTCTGCCTAAGTGGTTGTCGCACACTCCTTCGTGTATTGTCTCCAGGATTTATTGTGCTTCTTCGGATGAAACACATCTCAGGAGAGGTGTGGAGTAACCCTATCAGTACACGACTACGTCCACAAGGGTGAAGCGTGCTACTCTGTTTTTTATCTTCCTCGCCTGCCACTTCCCGTCAAGCAGCTCATTGGCATCCAGGCATTTGATTATCTCTATAGCCCATTCTAGAGCCCCCCAACCTTACTTATGAGATTTCAACCCCTACTGCGGGTGTGTCTACTATTCTAATCATTGTCTGTTCTTGTAGAGGGGTGTCCTCCTACCCAGACACGGCTATACTGGAAGTGGTTACATCTTTGGCCCATAATCATCAAGTATTTTTTTAGCTTCTAGCTGTCTACGGTGAACCCTACCCCCCCCCCCCCAAAGACTTGGTTAAAGACCACTTGGGAGTCAACTCTTACTTCCATTTCATCGACGCCCAATGACTCGGCGACTCCTAACCTGGCTATTAGTGCTCCGTACTCTATTTTGTTGTTGGTGAATTTAAATGCCAACCTGATGGCATAGTTGTGTTCTTCTCTGGCGTTCGTAACAATATGCACCCCCACTCCCCCTAGTCCGATAGGATGAGCCATCGACAAAGACCTATCAGGGCTTCATGAAAGGTGCATCTTGAACTTCTTTTGGGAAGCCGGTGAACTTTGCGACAAATTCTTCTAGCACTTTCCCTTTCACAGCATTTATAGGAATGTACTTGATGTCGAATTTGCTCAGCTCTATCGCCTAGTTCATTAGCTAGCCTGCGACATTCGGTTGTTGCAAGATCTTCTTTGGGGGGCTTTCAGTCAAAACCCATATAAGGTGAGCCTGAAAGTACAGTTTGAGCCGTCACGCAATTATCACTGAGGCCAAGGCCAGTTGGTCCATTCGGGGTATCTCGCCTTAGCTCCTCGAAAAGCAGGTTGTGTAGTATATCAGCTTATGGGAGCCATTCAAGTCTCGTACCAAGGTTGTGGAGACTGCGTGTGGGGAGATGGACAGATACAGGCTCAAGGCTTCTCCTGGTTTAGCCTAACTAAGCAATGGTGGGTGGGCGAGGTACTACTTAAGGGTCTTGAGTGCCCATTAGAACTTGTCATCCCAATTTTGTGCCTTCCGCAACACCTTGAAAAACTATAAGCACTTCTTCGTTGAACGGGACACAAACCGATTGACTGTCACTACTTGCCCGACACGCCTTTGTAAGTCATTAATGTTTCAAGGTGGGGCCATGTTGAGTATGGCGTCCATCTTCTCTAGGTTGGCCTCGGAGACCATGAAACCTAGAGACTTCCCAAACTCGACATTAAATGCACATTTCGCCTGATTGAGTTTCATTTGGTAGAGTCGCAGCACCACAAAGGAGATGACTGGTGTGTTCACACTTCTTCTTTATTTGGCCAAGCAATACTCGACTAGGTACACGTCCTCATATCGCACCCTCCTAGCATGTTCTTTCCTGCTGGAGGAGGTCGGGCTACCACCAGCAAACCCCCAAGTTTAAGGGTGGTTTTGCTGCCGGCGTTCAAGGGTGGTTCTGCGGAGGTTCTCTCTCCACCCACCGTCTCCTTGAGCTTTCGCTCCTTCTTGGCGAGCTGAACATTTCTCGAATTTGTTCTCATTCCCTTCCTTGGACGGTATGGCGCTAGGGGGCTGGATGATTTGCCTCTCCCCCCTCTTGCTTTGAGGGAGATGCAGTATGCGGTATTGTGAGATGCGGTCCGATGGTAGGTATACTAGTGACGACCTCTGCCTTAGTTGTCAACTTCTTGGATAGTTGGTCTGCTTTTCTCTTGTACAGACAATGTGACTCTATCATATCGGGGTACTAGGCCTTCAAAGGAGGCGTGTTGTGAAAATTCACAAGTGCACAAAATTGTAACAAGTAATATAGTGATAAAAAAAAAGAAAAAAAAAAAAGAAAAGGATGTTGAACCCATGAGAACTATTTAACTATTAACTATTGAAATTATTTCAATTCTAAATTATTTGAAAATAAGAAAAGTGGTGGATTTTGAATATGAAAAATAAAAAATATAAAAATATAAAATTAAATCAATAAATGAAAAATTGACCAAATATTTAAAAAGAAGAAGATTTCACCCAATAAAAAAACAATAAGGCATCCGACTCACCTAACCAATCCAATCCCAAATTCTAATCATGTAATCAATCAATTATCATCCTAGTTGACGAAAAAATATTCTAACTTATCTAAGACCCTCTCCCGAGTAGAATTAGAATTACCCAACATACGATAATTTACAAGTATTTGAGCACATTAAGATTTATAATATTTCACATAAAACCTCCATAAATCATGTTAGCACATTCATGTCTTTCGTTCAATTCATGGCATACATCATAAGAAGCTACACTACATGTATCATCTCTCGAATTAATATGCACAACAAATCACTCAACTATTGACCAGATAATTGAAAACATTAAACTCAATATGTATACTCAAAAGGAATGATAAAATTATTATCATATAGAAATAAGATTCAGAATTATCATATAGAGACTACATCATAGCCTTAGTAATAGAAATTAGCTCATAATAGAATAAAAAAAATCATAATAATTTTGAAATTCATAATGAAAATTTTACAAAGAGAAGATGAAAGAGTTAAAAATGAAACTGTATGTAGATCTAGAATCTCAATCGTCAACGATCTAGAATCTCAATCGTCAACAACTCAAATTCGGCCTTGGTCTTCTTCTTTTTTTTCCAAGCTTTGAATTCCTCTTCAATGGTGAAGAAAATCCTTCATTTTCAAGACGCTAGTCATCCTCCCTCTTATTTCCCCAAAACTAGATTCTCCCAAAGTCGGCTGTTTTTCTGCTGCCACCTTGATGTGCTATTTTTTCTCTTAAGATATTCTTCTTTTTGAAAATCTTCAACATAAAGTTGTTGGGTTTCTTCTTAGCTTTCTGTAGATACCAAGATTGCCCTTTTTGGTGTTCTCTAGGAAAATTTATGCTCAAAATACAGAAGGGTATTTTAAAAAATTCAAGAAATGAAAGTTTTATTAGACTCTTGATGAAGGGAATTTGAATTTAAAAGGAAAGCTTCTCCTTAATTCTCATGACTCATTCAATTTATTTATTCCTAAACAAAAATAAACAAAATAAATAAAAAATCTAATAAATAATAAAATTAAACACAAACTAACATAAAAATTAGAGTGACAAAATGTATATAGAAATTAAATACATCAAAATACCCCCAAACTTATGATTTGCTAGTCCTCAAGCAAAAATAAAAAGAGAAAAGAAAAATTAAAGAAATAGTATAGGTTGATTTCTCACAATGATTGCCTTATGGATTGTATAAAGAAATTGATTTAAGGAAAAATCTAAACATTTAACAAGTTTTTAGATTAATTCAAGAGCATGCTTAGGTTTGCAAGGAAACCTTTGAGTGTGTGTGTGTGAGTAACCAATCTCAACTTGTTACTTTATTAATATGGATCAATTTATGCAAACTTGATTGAATTATGATTAATCTCTATGAGAATGAGCTACTCAAACTTTATATGCCTATTTTTCAAATCAACTCTCCATTAATGCAGTACAAACACACCACAAAAGATTAAAAAATCTTAATAAAATTTTGTAATGTTCGGCTTAGGGTAATGACAAAAGGAAAAAGTTGTATGAAATTCAAAATAAGAAAATTCAACACAAGCTTCACCAATGAAGAGAGAGAAAAAAGAAGAAAAAAATTACATTTACTTCCTATAGCAACTTATGAGCAATTTATTCATTTCTTTTTTTTTTCTCTCTCTCTTTTTTTTATTTGTTTTTTTTTTTCAATTCCACAACCCCCAAACTTATTTTTTCTTGTAATTTGGGTTGTATTATTTGTATTTTTTTTTTATAATAGAATAACAAAACTTGCTCTTACTTTTTTAATTCTGTAACAAATTTTTTCTCATCTCCAATGATTAAGCAAATAATAAATTTTCTTAAAAAGGTAGGATGAGTGTTTATGGGTTAAAAGGTGTGGTTAATTTGGGTTAATGAAAGAAAAATGGTCAATGTGTTTAAGGCTTAAAGGGGTGACTAGAGATAGATAATTAGGGTAGGTTTAAAAAGCTCAAATGTTTCAAAGATGGCCTAGATCATTTCTCTAGTAGTGTGCTGCTTAGGATTTCACCTAGAGAGATGATCAAATAACTTCAGTGAGATCCTAGAAAATATCTAATTCACATAAATATATTCTAAACCAATAAAACAACTTATTGATCATGGTATTGTGCAAAAGTGTTCAAAGGAATCCAAATAAATCAAGTGAACACAAGAATTAAGCACAAAACAAGAAAATTTTAGCATTTTCCACAAATCCAACTCAATTTCAATCAACTAATATCATAGGCTTGTGATCATCAACCAAAAACCAAAACAAAACAAAAAGAAAATATTTTTGTGATTTTCAAAATTTTTAAATTTATTTTTATTTTTAAAAATAAATAGATACTCCAAAATAAACTACCCCTGCCCCAAACTTAAGAACACTCCCAAACTTAAGAACACACTGTCCCCAATGTGAAGAATCAAAAGAGATGAAAAAATGAAAGGATAAAAGTAAACTTCCTTGAACATGTTGCATGAGTGCAATGGTAGGTTTGGAGAAGTGTTACAGAAGTATTATGATAAATCTGGAGTAGGGAACAACATTGAAGGCAGTCATTTGGGCGTTGTGGTGCTCAGTTGTTGCCTTCTTGCATCCTGCGGTAGGCTTTTCTAGTGCAGCGGCACAGAGCTATCCAGATTATTTCCCTTTTCTTCCAATTGAATATTTTTCTTGAAGGCGCAGCCGTGCACCCCTTGGAGATCTCCCTGACCTCTTGAAACTTCAAATTTTATGTACACGGTTTGAGCTTAGGCTTAAGTGATTCCTTACTTGCAAAAGTTGGTTGAGAGAAATTTAACTCTTCTACTTTTGGCTTAGGTGACCGCTCATGAAATTTGGATTTATAAATCTCGTTGGCCATGACCTCATCTCAGTCACTTATTTGAAATCATGAATGCACTTCGGGGCGAAACTCCATGGCTTTAAAGACATTGAAAGTTACCTGCTCATCTTCAATCCTCAAAATAAGCTTTCCTTGTTGGACATCAATTAAAGCTCTCCCTGTCGCAAGAAATGGTTGGCCCAGAATTTAAGGAATCTCCTTGTTCTCCTCCATATTGAGTATAATAAAGTCAACTGGGAAGATAAACTTGTCCACTTTTACCAATACATCCTAAATGAGTTCTCTCAGGTACTTAATTGATCTGTGTGCCAGTTGTAGAGAGATAGCGATCGGCTTTGCTTTTCCAAGACCCAATTTCCTGAAAATAGAGAGAGGCATTAAATTAATACTTGCCTTTAAATCGCATAAAACTCTATCAAAATAAGATTTTCCTTTAGTGCATCGAATCGTAAAACTCACCCGATCTTTCAATTTAGGCCGTAGCTTCAAAATTGCACTACTCTCCTCGGTCAACATCACCATCTCATGCCCCTCCAATTTTCGCTTGTTTATAATATATCCTTCAAAAACTTCACATAGCTAGGCATTTTTTCCAAGGCATCTGCAAAATGAATGTTAATATGTAACTTTTTAAAAAATCAAGGAACTTAGAAAATTGCTTATCTAGCTTATTTTTTTGAAGTATTTGAGGAAAATGTATAGGAGGATCATAAGGAGAAGTATGAGAAGAAGAAACGAGAGGATTTCTCAAGTTTTTCACTATTTGGTTGGGGATAGGGGTGGGTGCAGCAGCCTTGGATGTGGGTACTGCGGCTCTCACAGTCTGCTCCTCTTTTCTAAAATTTTGCACTTTATCTTATAAATTAAGCTCTCTTCCACATCTTAAAGTAATGGCCTTCACTTGCTCTTTTAGGTTATTTTCTGTGGTGCTTGGAAGTGATCCTTGAGGTCTTTCAACTATTAATTTTGCCAATTGACCAACCGTCATTCCAATTCTCCGCATGGTGTTCTCGCTGCTCTTTAGAGCAAAGTCATGATCTTGAAATCTAGCATCCACATTGGCCATAAATTATGCCATTACCTCCTTTATATTCGGCTTTTTCTCTTGTTGTTGATTTTGAAAACTCGATGGAGGCTTGGAAACATTTTTGGAGTTGCTCCATAAGAAATTTGGGTGATTTCGCCATCCTGAATTTTAAGTGTTGGAATAAAGATTATTTTTTTTGTTGGTAATTCAACACAAATTTTGCTTGCTTTGAACTATTGTTGGTGAATGGATTTCCCACTTGACAATCTACCCCCATATGATTCCCTGCACAAGATTCACAAATTTTATTAGTAGATTAAATGGCACTCACATTGATATTGTCTAATTTCTTAGATAAAGTTGCAACTTGAGCAGCTAAAGCAGAAAAATAATCAATTTCGTGAAATCCCTGGCTTCTTTTTGGGGTCACTCGTTCGATTGGCCATTGGTAATTGTTGGTTGCCATCTCCTCCACCCACTCATATGCTTCTTCCGGTGATTTTTTAATCAAAATCCCTCCGGCTTCCGCATCAATCATTGTACGTGTTGTAAGCTGCACACCATTGTAGAAGGTTTGCACCTGAATCCAAACAGGAAGTCTATGATGTGGGTACTTTCTAATCAATTCTTTATACATCTCCCAAATTTCATAAAGCGACTCCATATCAAATTGGACAAAAATTGTAACGCCCCCCAAATCCCCACGTACGGATATGGGGAATTCGAGACGTCCGGATGGTGACAACCCGGGTCACCATCCTATCGACGAGTGCCAAGTGTGTGCAAGCGACAATTGTGCACAAAGAAATACGCAGCGGATAGCAAAGACATATACTAAGTACCAGAATTTTTCTTAAATAAAATACAAAGCTGTTCAAAACATACATAATAAAATAATACCAATACAGATATTATTTCAAAGCCAAAACCAAAACAAAAGCTCCAACTCAAAATTCAGGCGGAGCCGCATCCTCGGGCTCAGCCTCCTCCTCCTCCTCGATCCCTGCACCAAAATCTACGGTACCAAAAAATGGTGCCGTAGGTAAGTTATAGCCCAAACACCACTAGATAAAAACATATTAAACTCCAACAATGTGTATGAATAAATGACAATGCACAAAACTCATAAACCATATTTTTCCACGCACGCCAAAAACCCATTTGGCCCAAAAACATATCCTTTAAACAAAAACTCGCCATTATCCCCGATAACGGCCCAAAACATTTCGTTTAAAACCAAGCCTCGCCATTATCCTAGATAATGGCCCAAACCACCATTTTCCCAGAAAATGGATCACAAGTCCTCAACACATCCTCGCCATTTTCCCAGAAAATGGCCTGTATCCGAAAACCATAAAAACCAATCCAATTATGCATGCACTATGATCTCCCCTAGGGATCATCCGCACGCCCTGGCTCTGTGCCACACCGCAGGTAATGACTACGCGTGTGACACCTAAACGAGTGATGCCCAGACTCGCACCCAGCGCGTACCTGGCCAGGCCATCCTCTAGTCCCCGCCACTCTAGGGACCACGGAGTCGACACGACAGCGTTACCGAATCGTGCGATCCGGTCGTCGCCCAGCGACAACCCAGGGGATGTCACTCAGTATTATCCACTCCCGAGTGACCAGAGGAGCTCCAGCGGGATAATAACCTATCCCGGCTTGGGCTCGTCATACACGTGCATGCATCATGTAAATAAAACAGGATTTTTTCCAATTAAAATAAAATACACGTGCATGCACCATGTAAATGCAATCTCAAAGCACGACACAACTAACCAAGCATAAAACAACAAATCAAGCAACTCCGTCCTCCATCCACCCGACCCCCGAACTCCTCGGACTCAGTCTGGAATCAACCAACCAGCAAATAAAAATATATTGAATGAGCGAAATACATTTAAATCTAAAATAAAGTTTGGAAAATACTTACAGCGCTATATATGATTTTTAGAAGGTTCGGCGCGCGGCAAACGATGGGCGGAAAGCAACGTAACAGTGCAAATGCACTGTAGCCGTGGGTCGCAAAATACCCACTTTTGAACGGGGATAAACCAAGACACCAAATTGATAGGGAATGGTCTAAGGATGTTTATGAAGCTAGTGGAAGTGAGTTTTGGCCGTGGGTAGTGGTGGAAGTGGCGGTCAAAGGCCAAAAAGGGGCTGAACGGAGTTGAGCTCGTGGGAGCTGCTCCGGCAACGGATCGGGGCCAAAATTAGGTGGGTTAGGTCGGCAAGAGGTAGGGGAAGAAGTGGTGAAGAGATGGTGGCCGGAGGTGGTGCGACGGCGCCGGAATCGGCAAAAAGCCGTGCGGCTTAGATGTGCTTGTCCGGCCAAACGGCGGCACGGTTGGGGGAGATCTTTGGTGGGGTGGTGCGCCGGAGGGAGGGGACGATTTCTGGGTGGGTGGTGTAGGCCACGCCGCTGGCAAGCGGCGGTTCTGGGCGGAGGAAGAAACCAACGACAGGGTGAAAAATAGAGCAGGTGCCGCGACTTCGAGGGGCTCATGGTGGCTAACGGCTGGTCCGATGGCTCTAAAAATTGGTGGGGATGTTCTCTGGTGGGAGAGGAAGAGAATGGAGGGGGTAGTGTACGTCACCTCCACCGGACGGCGGAGATACGGCCGGTCAAAGAGGGCTGTGTGGAAAGGAAAAGAGAAAGGGAGAAAACAGGGCTGGGACAACAACTTTAGGCCGTGTGTGGCGGCTAACGGTGGGTCCAATGACTCTGAAAATTGGTGGGGATGTAGTATGATGGGAGCGGAAGAGAATGGCGGGGGTGGTGTACGACACCTCCACCGGACGGCGGAGCTATGGCCGGCCAAAGGTGGCTGCGCGGTAAGGAGAAATAATAGCACTATAATATAAATTAAATTAAAATATTCATTCAGTGAAAATACACGTAAAATCGGGTCATCACAAAAATGGTGATATCGTTTCGCGTCTTCATGGTTTTGGTTGGGGGAAAGAACTTTGTTAGAAACTTTTTAGCCAAATCGTCCCATGTAGTTATAGTTAATGATGGAAGTGAGTTTAACCATACTTTTGCCTTGTCTCAAAGGGAGAATGGAAAGAGTTTCAATCTAATAGTAGGCCTGTGCAGAAAACGTGAAGGGCCCGATCCGTCCGATAGATCCGATCCAACCCACCCGATAAATTCCGGGTGAAATTAGGTGCGGGTTGAACGGGTTGTCTATCGGACGAAACCGTAGAACCCGTGTGCTGTTTCCACTTTCATTGTCTTTCTTCCCCTTTCTTCCCCGAAAAAACCCTACTCTCTCTCTCTCTCTCTCCATAATCGTTGCTCCAGCCTCCAAGATCGTATTCTTTCTCCTCGATTTGAAGATTCGAAAACTCAGAGCATGACTTTTGATGGTACTCTTTGGTAGCGAGAACGACGGAAGGGGATCTGAAGGTGCGAGGTTACTGTTCTTACTTTAACATAAACGCATATTGTAAATCACAGCATATTAATGCTTCACGTTATTAGCGTTTCTCCTTTTTCTTCTCGTCTCTGTTGTGGGTTATTTTGATTTCATCTCCCTGAGGCCGCGGTGGTCAGATTGACCAGCAGCGGGATGTGCTCCAGCAACACCTCGGCTTACGGTGGCGAGAGCTAGCTTACTGGGGCTCGTACAGATCAGTGGGCTGTTATGAATTTAATGCCTACCGTAATCGAGAAGATATTTATCTTCGTGGCTTCGTCTGACCTCTCTTGGCCTTTGCCTCGAAAGGACATTTCTTTCAAGACATAAAATTCGTCTCTTAATCAGCCTCTAATCTCCCTTGGGCAGCAGAAGCGTAACAACTTGGTTGATGATGGTGGAGCTTCTAGGTCTGTGATACAACTGGTGCTGTGGATTTGCGTTGGTGTTACTGCCAGTGCTAAGGAAAGGAAGAAGGGGAAGAAAGAGGTGAAATGTTGCGGTTCTGAAAGTTTTGATCCGACCCGCAGAATGTCGGGTCGGATCGGACCGTTTCCATCTCTGCTTGTTAACGGTTCGGGTCGGGTCGGACCCAAAATCGCCTGTGGTGGATCGGGTTGCAGGCCTATCTAATAGCATCATCAGATTCTTCTTTATGTTTAAAAGTATCACATAGCTCCAGAAAATTAGCTATGTGAGCATTTGGATCATCATGTGGCATGCCACTGAATTGCACCATTGAGGCCACCATTTGAAGAATAGTTGGCTTTATCTCAAAGTTATTAACTTGAATGACAGGTCATCTAATGCTAGAAGGAGCTCCGATGACCAAGGGAACAACATAATCTCCCAAAGTCCTGTTTCCAAGTTGATCTTCCATTGCTTCGTTCTCGATTGTGGAATCATTTTTCTTTTCCTTGTTCAAACGATGAAGGGGACTTTCAATTTCAGTTTCGAAAGGTACTAAATCCAAATTTCGAGTATGTCTCATGCACAACTCGGGAAGCCTAAAAGCAAAAAGAAAAATAAAAAATAAAATAAAAATTAAGACTAAGATAAAGAAAAATCAAATTAACCTAGAACTAGCTGGTATCAAAAGTAATAAAAAATAAATAGTCCCCCAGTAACGGCGCAAAAAAATTCTTGTGAAAATTCGCAAGTGCACGAAATCGTAACAGGTAATATAGTAATAAAGAAGGATGTCAAACCCACAAGGACTATTTACCTATTAATTATTAAAATTGCTCTAATTCTAAATTATTTGAAAATCAAGAAAATTTGTGGATTTTGAATCTGAAAAATAAAAATAAAGAAATGTATAAAAATAAATTAGCAAATGAAGAATTGACCAAATACTTAAACAGAAGAAGATTTCACCCAATAAGAAAACAATAAGGCATCCGCCTCACCTAGCCAATCCAATCCCAAATCCTAATCATGCAATCAATCAATTATTATCCTAATTGATGGCGAAATATTCTAACTTATTTAAGACACTCTCTTGAGTAGAATTAGAATTACCCAACATACGATAACTTGCCATATGTCTATGCGAATTAAAAGTATTTGAGTACATTAAGATTTATAATATTTCACATAAAAGCCGCATACATCACGTTGGCACATTCATGTCTTTCGTTCAATTCATGACATACATCATACGAATCTACACTACATGCATCATCTCTTGAATTAACATGCACAACAAATCACTCAACTATTGGCCAAATAATTGAAAACATTAAATTCAATGATGTATACTCAAAAGAAATGATAAAATTATGATCACATAGAAATAAGATTTGGAATTATCATGGAGAGGCTATATCGTAGCCTTAGCAATAGAAATTAGCTCATAATAGAATCAAAACAAACCATAATAATTCTAGAACTCATAATGAAAATTGTACAAAGAGAAGATGAAAAAGTTAAGAAGGAAACTATATATAGATTGAGAATCTCAATCGTCAACAACTCCAATTCGGCCTCAATCTTCTATTTCTTTTTCCAAGTTTCGAATTACTCTTCAATGGTGAAGAAAATCCTTCATTTTCAAGGCTCTAGTCATCCTCCCTCTTCTCTCCCCAAAATAAGATTCTCCCAAAATCGGCTGTTTTTCTGCCGCCACCTTGATGTGTTATTTTTTCTTTCGAGATCTTCTTCTTTAAGAAAGTCTTCAATAGAAAGTTGTTGGGTTTCTTCTTAGCTTTCTGTAGATACCAAGATCGTCCTTTTTGGAGTTCTCTAGAAAAAGTTATGCTCAAAATATTGAAGGGTATTTCAGGAAATTCAAGAAAGGAAAGTTTTATTGGACTCTTGAGGAAGGAAATTTGAATTTGAAAAGGAAAGTTTCTCCTTAATTCCCATGACTCCTTCAATTTATTTATTTCAAAAAATAAACAAAATAAATAAAAACTCTAATAAATAATAAAATTAAACACAAACTAGCATAAAAATAAGAGTAAAAGTATGACAAAACTTATATAGAAATTAAATACATCAGGGTGCCTCATCCCACCTCCTGTCTTGGTGTCCTCTCTTAATCTTCTCGGGGACCTTGGCTTTACCCGAAGCCTTGGCCTTCCTGTCTATCTGTTCTAGTTCTGTCTTCCTGGGCTCTGTCAGGGCCCAAAGTGTGTCTTCAGTGTTAATGAAGCCATCAGCCTGGTCCATGAATTCCCATAGTGTAGTTGGAGTTCTTCTTGCCAACTCTACCATGAAGGGGTTTCAAGGCCATACGCCTCTTAGGAGCACCACTAGGGTAATTTTTTCATCCTGGTCGTCTGTTGTCATGCGCTCTTTGTTAAACATGGCTAGATTCACTTTTAGACTTTCGTCCTTCCTTTGCTTGATGATTTGGAGGTACGTGGCAGGGTGCCTTCTCCTCCTGTTGGTCATGAACTGTGTGAGGAACAGGCGGGCTAACTCTCCACATCTGTCGACTAACCTGGGTGCCAAAGACTTGAACCATCCCCTCACGCCCCCCCTTCAAGGTTAGTGGGAAGGCCTTACAAGCAACTTTCCCTGGGAAACGTGCAGGGTCATATGAGCCTTGAAGGTTTCTAGGTGCTCAAAGGGGTCCCTGGACCCATTGTACATTTACATTTGGGGGACGCTGAATTTCGATGGTAGCAACGCAGCCATCACCTTAGTACTGTAAGGTAAGCATGTGCTGGTGAGCAGCTGATCCATCGAAATTCAGCGTGATGGATCTTCTTTCTTTCTTCTTCACCGGCGTCTACCTCGCCAACGCTCTAAAATTCTTCTTGTTTGATCCTAGGCCCCCCTCATCTTGCAGCTCAGTGTTGTTTCTCCTCAAAGCTTTGTTTTCTCGATGAAGATCCTTGACTTTTTTCGCCATCTTCCTCATGCATTCTTCCATTTCTACAAACTGTCCTTCGATGTTCATTGATGTTGCTGCTTGTCAATTGGTTGTTTGTGAATGCATAGTAGTCGGCATACAAAGGACACATTGCGTCTGTAAAGATCCCACAGACTGCGCCACTGTTGAGAACATATGAAAGTGGGCTCAGTGGTGGTTCGAAGAGCTTCCCATGCCAAAATCAATACTTCTTCTTCTTGGAGAATTACAGGAGAATTCGAGAGTTATTCATACCTTGAGTTTGGTTTTTATATGAGGCATGGGGGGGACATTCAATACCCTATGTTAGGGGTCTGCATCACACCCATAGGTTCTAAATTCATGGCCTTTAATGCAACGCGGCGTCTGAGGTGGTGCTATTAATGCAGCATGGCTCTGCGAGTGGCGTCTCAATAGTAGGCTGTAGGAGCAGTCACTTCTCGTCTCCATCGTTAGAGATGGAGGGTTGTATATGTTCTCCATTCACTTGCCTTTGTGGATATTTTAATGCTGGGTATCACAAGTGAGTGTCAGGGTCGGCATGTCCCGTTTGTCACCCCACACCCTACTGTTTATCACACAATGTATCCACTTTCTTCTAATGCAGCTTGTGGGCTGGGTTTTGCTGGTGATTCCAAGGCTATATGGTCAGAGCTTTGAGGATTGTGAACGGACAATGGACAAGCTTAAAATGTTTTTTCTACACACTTTATTCCACTGGTCAATTGTAATAGACTTTAATGCCATGAACGTACATGATTTTCTTGTATCCCTAGATAGTCATGCCTAGGTGTGGCTCTCATATATGTCCTGTGTACTTGGCTTCATCTACTATCTATAAAATTTCTTATTTACTGATTAAAAAAAATGAATGTTAACTTAGTGCCTTTTCATTTGAGTGTAGCGATTTCAGCAAGCCAATACTCAACTATCTCCCATATATGATTTAAGATCATGTATGACTAAAGACCTTTTAGTTAAAGATTCTTTAGCAATTAGTTTTTTTTATTTTTATCACTTGGCCCTTCTCACTCATCTTAAAGAAAAAACATTTGGCCCTCTTTTATAATATAGCCTTGGCCATTGCAACTCCCCAACCTCCTCCCACACCCTAAAAAAAAAAAAGAAGAGAAGATTAAAGTATTTTGTTTTCTTCTCTAACCTTTCTAGATGTGTGTTGATGTACATACTTCATGATATTATTAAAATTGTATTAAGCAATAGGTTAGCATGGACATATCCATACTAGATAGAGACTTTTCCTCATGTTCCTGTTGTAGAACTTGTTCTATGCTTTGTTTTTTTGATAAGTAAACAAATAATATTAATCAAAGAATAGGCAAAGTCACATTCAGTACAAAGAATGCCCTAACTATGTAGAAGCAATAGATACAAGGAAATCATGAACAAGTTCTATGCTTTCTTTTTTGTTCACATCCTCTAACTATCATATTATCCTTTGTAGCTGAGAAGACAGTGAAAGTCTTCAAGATTTGAATTAGTTTGTTCTGAAGTATATTTGTTTCCTCCTTTATCTGTAGAATTGACGTCAATGATCAATCCATTAGATGTAGGGAATTTACCCTACTAAAGTCTTTTTTTTTAATAAGTAATTTTTTTTGATAAGTAATATTAAAATTTATTAATGTAAAGAAGGCGTAAGCTAGATACATTGGGAGTATACATGTGAATACACCGCTTTAAGAGCTAGAAAAAGTTACAAGGAAATCATGGAAGCTGAGACCATTGAACTCTAAAGCCATGGCCCACAAAAACAAAGTCTTCCATAAAAAATCCCTAAATTCTTCTACAGATCTTTCATGGTCCTCAAAATGCCTGTTGTTTCTTTCACTCCAGATGCACCATAAGATACAGATGGAGGCAATTTTCCATATTGCTGCAATCTATGCTGTCCTTGAGATCCCTCTCCAACTTGCCAATAATTAACCCTACTAAAGTCTTTAAATTATAAGTTGGAGTTCTATAAAGATTTGTAACGATTTCACAAAATATGGGATGCCATTTCTATACCCTGGCATTAAATGAGAAGTGAAAGATGCATTACTAAAATTTTTAAAATAATATATGATGAACCATGTGTTAATAATAACGTACCATCAAGTATGTAATACACTATGCAGTATAACAACTACAATAGATGTTAAGTTTCCATCAAATAGATGCAAGACTATGTAGACCAGTAGTCACAAATGCCACAAGATATGAAATTGGCATCACATAGATACATACTCCGCATTTCATAATCACCTTTGCCAAATAAGGATAAAGTAGACATCGTGCTAACCTGTAAGCACCAATGCCATAAAGACATTAAATGCCAGATCGGCAATGGTAAATGAAAAAGTGCTTATAAGTTTAATATTGCTTGGTACCATAATGTGTTTTCAGGTACTCACGAAAACTTTCCATATCCAAAAAAACTCAAAGTTCCTAATGTTTCCACAATACGTTCAAACTTCAAAACCAGATTTTCTATCAAGTTTTCCAAATAGCTGGATCTGGGATAAAGCATCTATTCTTGAATAAAACATTCAGTAATTATCAAGATCATTATTAAATGATCAAAACAAGTATGCTTACCATTTTCAAGCCGAAAACTCGTACATTTTCGAGCCGAAGATAACATATGCATCTTCTGTAATTACACTTTTTTCAACAAGAATAAAGTGATAAGGATACTATATAATATTTTTATTGAAAACCATGAGAACTAGCTATTTACCTCACTGGCAAGCACAATTTAAGGACTACCTCAAGTTCTGGCCAAGCAAAAATAGTACAAACACAAGGGATATGGTATAACTTATATGTGCTTAATCCTTCTAACTCTTTAGGGGTGCTTCTAAAACAGAACAGGCCTGTCCCAATATACATCCAATTTCTACCAAAAAAATTAAGGTTAGACCCTCATTTGGCAAGATGCTTAACCTACTTTTAAACAGATTGTGACTAAAAAAATAAAATTCATAAACCTCCAATCAAGAACCCCCGATCTTAATTATATATGTTCAGTCTTAGGCTATCTTCCAAGTTATATAATCCCCAATTTTTTTTTTTTTTTATTGGCACTAGTTGTCCAGAACAAAGTCTCAACTAATCCCGAGGTGCACAGGCTTGTGGCAAGGATTTTTCTATAAGTGCACCTCAAGTAATACTAGTAAAAACCACCCATGTCCAATGACCCATAGAAATTGTTTGCACCTAAGGCTAATAGGTATCACAAGTGAGTGTCAGGGTCGGCATGTCCAGTTTGTCACCCCACACCCTACTGTTTTTCACACAATGTATCCACTTTCTTCTAATGCAGCTTGTGGGCTGGGTTTTGCAGGTGATTCCAAAACCATGTAAGAGGAGCAGTCCAGATTGATATGGGCTTCAGAGTCTTGCCCAAGCCCAACCCAGTGGACTGCGAGGGGAATATCCCCTCTACCACAAATGCTTCGACCATTATGTGTCAGACTACAAGCCTCGACAAAAGTATCATTAGAATAGTGCTATTGTTTGAAGTTTTGGGTTAGCAAAATTCATTGTTTTTGCTGGCCTTCTAGAAATGTTGATTCTTAAGTTTGCAAGATTTTTTGTTTTTGTTAATTTCATGCCCTTTGGTTTTGGAGATGTTGAGATCACTTGAGAGAGACTAGATGTTCGGCTTTGGTTTTGTTAATTTCATGCCCTTTTCCCATATTTTCTCGGGGTCTTTTTCCTGTTTTAGAGTACTTGATGACTCTTGATTGTTTGCTTAAGGGTAAAAAATGAGACGGTGTTGTCTCAGCTCATGCTCTATCCCAACTAGACTTTCTAAACGAGCTCACTTTCTCACTCTGGATTGTTTAACCACAAACACCATAAACACCACCAAGTTTGAGTTTCGTCGATTCCAATCCTTTTGGTACCACTCTTCACCAGTACATTATTTAACGGCTGAGTCAGCAGTCGGCATACATCATGCTAAGGCGGTAAAGAGCGGCTCTTTCCAACATTTAAATGTGGCTAATCATTTTATAAATCTTTCTGTGAAATCTCAAGATTTAAATTATGCACATAAGTTGTTCAACGAAATTTCTGATAGAGATGTCCGTACGTGGACAATTCTTATGTCCGGCTATGCTCGAATTGGGGTATCTACAATGGTGTTGGACCTCCTTAGAGAGATGCGAATTGAGGGTGTCCATCCAAACCAATTTTCGTTATCAATTGTTTTTAAGTGTTGTTCTAGTACAAGTGATCTTCGAATGGGTATGGGAATTCACGGTTGGATATTGAGAAGTGGAATTAATTTGGATGTCGTGTTGGATAACTCTATTCTTGACTTTTATGTGAAATGTGGGTCCTTTGATCATGCAAAAACATTATTTTCAGTGATGGTTGAGAGAGACACAGTGTCATGGAATATAATGGTTGGTGCATATATGCACCTTGGGGACATGGAGAAGTCTCTTGCTATGTTCAATAGTATGCCTTCTAAAGATGTTGCGAGTTGGAATACAATCTTAGATGGGCTAATGAGAAATGGTTACGAAAGAACTGCACTGGAGCTACTATATGAGATGGCAAGCAATGGTCATGTGCTCAATAAAGTTACTTTTTCCATAGCATTGGTTTTGGTTTCGTCTTTATCCATCATGGAACTAGGGAGACAAATTCATGGCCGTGCTCTGAAGTTTGGTTTCGAGAAAGATGGGTTTGTAAGGACTTCACTTATAGATATGTATTGCAAGTGTGGGAAAATGGAGAAGGCATCAGTTATCTTCAGAAAAAGGCCTCTAGACTGTGTTGGAACACAAAACTCCAAGATCACTTTTGGTGAACCAACAGCAGAAATTGTTTCATGGAGTTCAATGGTGTCTGGATATGTTCAGAATGGTGAGTTCAAAGATGCTTTAAAAATGTTTATCTCTATGGTCCAAGAACAAGTTGAGGTGGACAGGTTTACCATCACAAGTATTGTTTCTGCATGTGCTGATGCTGGGATTTTGGGACTTGGCCGTCAGATCCATGCATACATTCAAAAGGTTGGGTACACTTTAGATGTTTACCTCAGTTCCTCGTCAGTTTACATGTATGCTAAATGTGGAAGCTTGGATGATGCTTGGAAAATTTTCAAGCAAACCGTCCATCCTAATGTTGTATTGTGGACTGCAATGATTACTGGCAGTGCTTTACATGGTCAAGGGAGGAAAGCCATCTGGCTTTTTGAGCAAATGGTGCATGAGGGGATAAAACCAAACGAGGTTACTTTTGTAGGGGTTTTAACTGCATGCTGCCATGCTGGGCTGCTTGAAGAAGGCTCCAAATATTTCAGGTTGATGAAAGAAGTTTATGGCATCAAGCCTGGAGTTGAACACTTCACATGTATGGTTGATCTTTATGGTCGAGCTGGTCACTTGGATAAGGTAGAGGCGTTCATTCATGAAAATGCTATCTCTGACTTGAGTGGGGTTTGGAGATCATTTCTATCTTCTTGCACACTTCACAAAAATATTGAGATGGGAAAGTGGGTTTCTGAAAAGCTTCTTCAGCTTGAACCATTAGAAGCTGGACCTTATGTTTTGTTATCAAATATGTGCTCTACTAATGACAGATGGGTAGAGGCAGCTAATGTGAGGAGCTTGATGAGACGGAGAATGGTTAAGAAAGTCCCTGGTCAGTCTTGGATCCAACTGAAGAATCAAGTCCACACTTTTGTCATGGGAGATAGGTCGCATCCACAAGACATGGATATATATTCATACTTGGATGAGCTGACTGGAAGATTGAAGGAAATCGGATACTCATCTAATGTGAACCTGGTGATGCAGGATGTAGAAGAAGAACAAAGAGAAGTGCTTCTTGGTTATCATAGTGAAAAACTTGCACTTGTTTATGGAATCATTAGCACAACTTCTGAGATGCCAATTCGGATAATGAAGAACCTCCGAATTTGTATTGACTGTCATAGTTTTGTGAAGTATACTTCTCAGCTTTTGCATAGGGAAATAATTGTGAGGGATATGCATCGATTCCACCACTTTAAGAGTGGGCACTGCACTTGTGGAGATTACTGGTGAGCAAAGCCTTAGTGTCTCATGCTTCTAATCTTACAAGTCATAACTGGGATGCACTTCACTTGATACTTATTTAAACCCTGGAAAGCAGCTGAGCAGCAATTTAGCAGAGAAAGAATGGAGCCCAAATGGTCAAGCTTCCTAGTCCTCTCCTAAATGGTGCTGTCCAGGATGATACTAGAGTAAAAAAGGGGGTTAGGCAACGCGCAGACGAGTGAATCACAAATCACAACAGGAATGAAGCCCATTGGCAGACGAAGACCAACTAAATCAGGTAGACTCGGGGTTAAAAGCAAAGGGCAAAGAACGGACAATGCTGTTCTTGACAGAGACCCGCTAGTGCCAGAAAACTTGGACCTTGAGGGTGCTCTCGTGGTTTTTGTTCAAAATAGGGTACAAGAAGCACTAGAAGATTTTTGGACGAACTAGCAAATTGGAGGGGCTTACATGCTGATCCACAAATTGTAGCAATATAGAAGATGGATCAAATATATTTGTTGTGGTGTATTTGAAGAGAGATGAATGATAAAAATTTTCTTCTTCACCACTTCGCTCCTTTGGGCAGTTGCGATGGATTGAAGTGTTGCTTTTTTTTTTTTTTTTTTACCTTAAGGAAAATGGGAGTTAGGGGTGATCAGCGTAGCAACCTTCCTGGATGTGACCATAGAAACTTCTTTCCGCTATGGAATATCTAATTTGAGTCATAACTACTACTTCAATGGCGAGTCCGTCACTACAATACTTCCAAAGTATCCAACTGGTCCAAACTTATCTCATGGCCCAAAGGTCATGCTTTACTACCACAAGTTGACTCAAATTCTGATCTAGAAGTTATAAAATACCAACTCCTATAAACTGAGCTATACCACCTTGGTGGTAATGGATTGTTCATATGTTTCTTACTTCAACTATAATCTTTGCTTAGGTGTTTCTCTCATATAAATCATGCCTATTTGGACTACGCCTGCCACTTTATTAATAAAATTTCTGATTAGTTATAAAAAAAATATAAAAATCTTGAATTAAATAGACAAAGAAACCATATATTTGATTATTTAAAATTAAAGAAACCCAAATTGTTTAGAAATAAAATGTTAAATCTAAAAGAAAAATATTTTAGCTTCAAAGGAATTACACAAGTAATTTTACAAACTGATGTGGTTTAATGTAAGTCGTCTGATTATAAAGTTACTTTTATTATAAAATACATCTAATAGATCATATAGAGTTATTAAATTTATAAGATTATTTTTATATAATCTCTTTGTAGTCATAGTAATTCTTAATTTAAAAAAGGTCAAGATTGGCCACATAGCCAACCCTAACAGTGCATGTGAGGGATGTTGTATGGTTCTATGAAGGCCATCACGATGGTGGCTCCAGCCATATCCTAACGGCACCCGATTAGGCCAACCCCGGTAGTGGGTCACAAGTGCCACCTTGTGGAGGCCCAATTTGAACAATATGATGGTGACTTTCAAGGGCTACCACAAACATAGCCTTCTTGATCTACCTCAATGGTGGTTGGCCATAGATTTCTTTATTAATCTTAATTATTCTGATTTTATTATAAAATTAATTTTTAATAACTTTTTATTTTGAAAATATAGGATTTCATTTTTAATTTTCTAATATAAGTGTCACATATGTAACATGTCAAGTGTCAAATGACATATGTGAAATCATCACTTTTTATATAAGTAAAAGAGTTTATTCATAATGGCAAAAGTAGATGTACCTAATACACAAAAAATACACAAGACAAAATACCTAGTTAAGAAGAAGAAATAGATATAAGGAAATCATGAAAATCTTGCCCACTAAAGTCAATATCTTTGGTCCATAGAAATAATGTATTAAAAGAAACAATCTAATCTCCTTCAGTGATTGTTTCCTATCTTCTAATTCTTCAATCATTTCGCTTTGTCCGTATGCACCATAGAATATATATAGAAACCATCTTTCACCTAGTTGCAATTTGTAGAATACCTCAATTGCTCCTCAGTTGCCTAGAAGCTTGACCAGTTTTTCAGGCATCACTCAAGCTAGCTCCAGTCTTTCAAAGAAATCAAACCATAATACCTTGGCAACCTCACAATGGAGTAACAGATGACACACTGTTACACCACTTTTTTTGCACATACAACACTACTCAATAATAATCATCCAATATTTTCATAGCATGTCCATCGTCAAGATCTTCCCCAAATAAATTTTTCATGCCAAAAATTCTGCCTTTAAGGCGCCTTATCTCTCCAAATGTATTTTGGTTTGTAAGTGTGATAATCCAATCTTCACTCATAATTCATTATTGGGCTATGCATGGTTGATGGGCAATGCAAGGTGGTAGAAAGCACTTAGAAAATTTGGACTTGATGCACTAGGGATCTAAGCCCACAAGGCTCATGCATTTTGGCCTTAACATGAGTTTAGGGTTTAGAAACCTTAGAGGAATTTAGGGCACATGCCCAACCCATCACTTAGTGTCACTTGTCATCCACTTGTGACCCATACTAGGAGCAATGGACCTAGATGTGACATTGGGGGGGGGGGGGGGGGGAGAGAGATTTTAGGTTTGGTGACCTAAGAAGTCCCACATGCCTACCCAAGGGCTTCTCACCTACTTTTTGCCACTTGTCACGGATGCAAAGGACTTCGTTTGTTGAGAAATGTTTTTTGACACTTGTCACCAGTCTAGAGGACTTCTAGAAGAAGGGAATGATGAGGTACATGGAGAAGTGGCACCTAGGGGAAAGCCAAAAGACAAGGCGCGACAAACTAGAGTGAAGTTTCAGTTTCAAGAAGACATTGTCAAGTGTCACCCATGCATTATGTAATGATGACAAGGAACAAAAGTGACATTGGAAAGAGGTGAAAATTTGCTTGGAAAGGTGACCTACACACCTATTGAGGCTTCTAGAAAAATTTTGTGAAGGGAAGACATGAGGTGGATGACTAGGGTAAGGGAAATTGTGCTTGCCACCCACTAAGGACCAATCACACAATGCCCAAGACCTTGTAGAAGAAAGATCTTCTTGGGAAGATGGAGGGCATCTTGGCAACCACACACACACACACTTCACTTGCCACTTGGCAAGCATGCATGTGACGCCCCCAAATTCCGCTTGGGATTGAACGGACATTTGAAGCGTCGGGACATGCAACACAAGGTTACCTGCCCCCGTTCATGACATATAAGATGCAATGTTCCTAACATGCATCTAGCATTATGCAATATTCGCAGCGGATAATTTTTTTCTTTAGCAATACTATGCACCAAACTAAAAATATCCCAAATACTTGAAACATATTTCATACATAAAGGCATACTAAAAAGCCGTGATCACCACACTAGTCCAAAATGGTTGTGATCAAAAGAATACTTGAGATACAACTCCAAAAGTACAAGTATTAACCTAAGTTAAATACTATACCATCATCAACATCGCACCGTGGCCTAGTCGACCGTATTCAGTTGGTCAGATTCCAATTCTCCTTTGGGTCCTGTAACAAGATCTACCATTCGGGGGGAATGGTAGTTGGGACTACCACAGTGAGATTTGATTACAAATCTCAGTAAGTTAACATAAAACTTATACACAGGTTAAAAATGCATGCATGGCAGTAAAAGCATAAATGCATAATTATAGTCATACATAAACATAGTATAACTTGACATATAGCATGACTTAACCAGAACTTAAGCGTGAACTGAACTTGACTTAACATGGCATGAACTTAAGCTTAAAACATAACATGAACAATCAACATAACATGAACGTGAAACATAACATGGACATGAACATAACATAACATGAACGTGAGCTTGAACGTATCATAAACGTGAACATAACATGATGTGAACATGAACTTGGAACATAACATGAACATGAACATAACATGTACGTGAGCATAACATAACATGAACTTGATCTGAAACTTGACTTAACATAAACTTGGAATCTTATTTAATTGTCTTGATTAATAACGTGCATTAATACGTACTCCACAGTTGTTGTGGCCCCACGTATTCAAGTAACATAAAACATAATACGTACTCCACAGTTGTTGTGGCCCCACGTATTCTACATGTCACAATTGCTGTGTCTCATGTAGTGTATGCTCCACAGTTGTTGTGGCCCCATACTTCATGCTCCACAGTTGTTGTGGCCCCATGAATTCACATAACATAAAATATAATACGTACTCCACAGTTGTTGTGGCCCCACGTATTCTACATGTCACAATTGCTGTGTCTCATGTAGTGTATGCTCCACAGTTGTTGTGGCCCCATACTTCATGTAACATAAAATATAATACGTACTCCACAGTTGTTGTGGCCCCACGCATTATAAGTAACATAAATATAATACGTACTCCACAGTTGTTGTGGCCCCACGCATTATAAGTAACATAACATTAAATATAATACGTACTCCACAGTTGTTGTGGCCCCACGCATTATAAATAACATAAAATATAATACGTACTCCACAGTTGTTGTGGCCCCACGCATTATAAATAACATAAAATATAATACGTACTCCACAGTTGTTGTGGCCCCACGCATTATAAATAACATAAAATATAATACGTACTCCACAGTTGTTGTGGCCCCACGCATTATAAATAACATAACATAAATATAATACGTACTCCACAGTTGTTGTGGCCCCACGCATTATAAGTAACATAAATATAATACGTACTCCACAGTTGTTGTGGCCCCACGCATTATAAGTAACATAAAATATAATACGTACTCCACAGTTGTTGTGGCCCCACGCATTATAAATAACATAAAATATAATACGTACTCCACAGTTGTTGTGGCCCCACGCATTATAAATAACATAAATATAATACGTACTCCACAGTTGTTGTGGCCCCACGCATTATTATAACATAACATGTCTTATCTTTCTTAATGCATGTGATATTATTTAATATCATATACTTTTCTAACATGGCGTATACTTGTAAATGGCATAATATGATTTAATCATAAACATTTCATGGCATACATGTATCATATGGCATACTTAACATGGCATACTTATAACATACATCATTGTATGGCAGAAAAGATTATTTAACAGATAATTATTCATGAGAGATTAAATCATACGTAACAGATAAACATGTAATGACATAGCATGACATGGCATATACGATAACATACATACATAAATTGTAGTTCTCTTACCCATCACACATACACAATAAACTGATAGTAAGTTAGAGGCTAACTTACCTCGATCGTCGCGTTCTATGAGAATAGAGCGCGAGACACGAGGAACTGCACAACAGCTGGAAGAGGAACACTCGAGTCCTTAAGATTTTCACTTCTGAACTCAATTGCCATATTGTAAGCACTTGCAACACCACGGCCAACTTGAGGTTTCACTATACTCGGAAGAGATAAATTGACTTCAGAAAGCCTTTGCACTAAAACAAGTTCATTAAAATTATCAATAACAACCAAACAAACAACTCATTTCTCAATCCATATACTCTTAGCCATAGTCAACCACAAGATGACACCAGTCATCCCGGACTATAATCCATATCATCACTGCTTCGGGACACTGTCATACAGTTTCCCAACATTACACCATACGCTCCACACTTCTCTGCTACGCCATTCAACCCTTCGTGACACGCCATCCGATGTATCACGACTTAATACAGAGTACACTCACGTGAACTCTCTTCCATCCACACTACAATACCCATCACTGCGATACACGTCTCACGGTGCATCGCTACGCGACACGGAGTACGCGCTACGCGTACTTCCTTCGCTACAACTCTCATCAACACGATGCACATCACACGATGCATCGCCATACAACACGGAGTACACTACATGCGTACTCCCTTCCTTCTACGACACACATCACTACAGTGCACGTCGCGCGGCGCGTCGCTGCATTACACAGAATACGCTACACGCGTATTCTCTTCACACAACCCGCCGTATCACATCTACGGCATCCATCTCACGCCTATACTTCACAGCACAGTCCACAAAATACACAATCAAACGCAACACTTCACAACCACACTTCGCTTCACAACTACGCAACGAATTCCACAAATACAACTACACAATCCACAAACCAACCAACTATTTTAAACGTAAAATAACTAGAGATAGAAGGTTATACCATCGACGGGATAACCCGTGCGTCGCTCGTTGTTCGTCACGAACATGCGTCGGAGGAACGTACGTGGCGGCGTACGGTGGCTGTCCACCACATAAAGTGGTAGTTTGGGCTTGAGAAAGGCTAGGCGTGGTCTTGGAAGACTCATGATTTTACAGCTGTCGGTGAAGAACAAATTACGTGATTTACGGAAAAGATAATCTATACGCGTGATTCCAGATGAGGGTAAAGACGAGAGAGATGTGATTGCTGTCGGGAAATAATCCAAAACTGATAATTTTAGCGGGCTGTTACAATGCACATGTGTAGCTGTTAGAGGATGATCTAGGTTTGAAGAATGACTCTTTTGCCACTCGATTCAATGAACCTAGACACATGGAGAAGGGCATAAGGGGAATAGGGTTTCAGTTTTGAGTAAGCTCACACCATTTGTCCAAAAAGTCATGTTTGATTTCCAACACAACTCATCATGAGGAAGGGGAAGAGGCACACGGCTAGGATGTCAAGTGGCATCCATGCAATAGGGTTTCAATTTTCCAATAAGGGATTACATGCCTAGATAAAGGGAAGGAGCTAAAAATGTGAGTCCTTTGGTCACTTGATGAAGTTCATTCTTGAGTCACTCGGCCATACTACTCTCTCTCATTTTTCACTACTTTCTCTCCACCCAAACACCACTTACGCCACTGCCACCTTCTTCCAAGCACTATTCTAAGTGCAACAAAAGTTTGAGACACCATCTAAGGGAAAGGCCACGCAAGATAAGGAAACAAGCACTCATTCCTTACACACACACAACCAAAGAGAGAAAAGGGGTTTGGATTAATAAAACTTTTCACATGAACACGTGCACAAACACACACACACATGGCCAAAGAGAGAAAAAGGGCTTCGGATTGATGAAGGTTTTCACATGAACATGTGCACAAACACACACACCCTCAAGAAGGCTAGGGTTTTCTTTTCAAATGATGAAGACCCGAACCTCACTTGCCTTAAGCATATAGGTCTGGTACCCTTGAGAGGAAGAAATGTCATGGCTTAACACTTGCTTAAGCTAGGGTTTTGTTTATATAAGAGTTTCAGACTTGAGAAAGGAAGTCTGAATGTTGAGAAGTATTTCTTGTCTTGGAAATAAGTTTCATAAGCCAAGAACACAACACACACTCACACGCATGAATTAGGGTTTCGGATGACCATGTCTAATGGGTATTGATATGTACTTTTTGTGACGCCCCCAGATTCCGCTTGGGATTGAATGGACATCTGAAGCGTCGGGACATGCAACACAAGGTTACCTGCCCCCGTTTGTGATATATAAGATGTAATATTCCTAACATGCATATAGTATTATGCAATATTTGCAGCATATAATTTTTTTTAGCAATACTATGCACCAAATTTATAATATCCAAAATAGTTAAATCATAATCCAAGCATACTTAATAAAATAAACATCCACGATTTCAATATGAGTCTCAGAAGACTGTTATCTCAAAAACATGGGAGGTCAGACTCCATATTTACATTACCAAAATACACTATTGAGGAAGTTCGTCGAGTAACTTGTGTAACTCAACTAACGAGGCCAAAATACTGTCCAAAAACTAACTAGGGAAGTTGTAAGCTTCGCGTCGTGTCTGCGACGTCTAGTCAACCTCCTTTAGTCTACCAATGTCTGCTCCCTGCTTTGATCCTAACAAATCGCCTACCATTCGGGGGGAATGGCAGTTGGGACTACCAGGGTGAGATTTGATTACAAATCTCAGTAAGTTAACAGGAAACTCTCACACAGGTTAAAGATGCATGCATAACAGTAAAAGCATGAATGCATAATTAAATTCGTAAGTAAACATAACATAACTTGACATATAGCATGACATAACTGACATAACCTGAACTGAAACGTGAACTGAACTTGACTTAACATGATATGAACTTGAACTTAAAATATAAAATGGGCTAGCAACATAACATGAACGTGAACTTGAAACATAACATGGACTTGAATCATAGCATGAACATGAACATACATAACATAAACATGAGCTTGAATTTAACATAAACCTGAGTATAACATGACATAAATGTGAACTTGAGACATAATGTAAACATGAACATGAACTTGAACATAACATGTACGTAAATATAACATGACATAAACGTGAACTTAAAACATAACATAACATGAACGTGAGCTTGACATAACATAAACGTGAACATAACATGATATTAACATGAACTTGAAACTTAACGTGAACATGAACATAACATGTATATGAACATAACATAACATAACATAACATGAACTTGATCTGAAACTTATTCTTATCTCATGGGGTCTCCATGATTGCTCATTTTTATCTCATGGGGTTACCATGATTGCTTATTCTTAACTTCTTGATATGAACTTGGAATCTTGTTTAATAGACTTAATTAATAACGTGACCATATGGGTGCTACAAGGGTCCCCTTGAGCCGTGTGTCCCTGCCGATTACTGCATCACAACATAGGTATCTACACCAGTTATGAGTGCATTAATACATACTCCACAGTTGTTATGGCCCCACGTATTCTACGTGTCACAATTGCTGTGTCTCACGTAGTGTATGTTCCACAGTTATTGTGGCCCCATATTTCATGCTCCATAGTTGTTGTGATCCCATGAATTGTTTGTACCACACTTGCTATGAACACACGTAAAATAAAATATGGCTTCATCGGCGTTAGTGCCCGGCGCACTCCAGTGACCAGCTAGTTAGGCCCTATTTGCAACTCGTTGACTGTACTTCGTCAACCCAAGGAATTTCACACCTATTTAGACACTCTAGCATAAACAAATGAGTTTTACAAGGATATTACCCCATCCTAGCACTTAGGGTCGTGATTGACATGAATAACTTAACATGAACGTGATCTGAAAATTGACTTAACATAAACTTGATCTGACTTCTTTACTTAACATGACATACTTGCAATGTTGAATATTACATGATATGACATACATGTAACATATGACATACTTTTTTTTTTTGAAAGGAAAACATTTCATTCATTAGAGCAAATGTTGAATACGAGGAGGATAATCCTCAGTTAGAATACATTCTTTTGAGTAAGTGAGGCCAAACTTAGCCAAGTGATGAGCAATTACATTGACTTCCCTAGGGACATATTGGATTGACCAGTGCCGTGTCTTAGAAAGCATGAGCTTTACATCTCTAATGATAATTCCACTGGAACTCCAACTGTCTTCTCTGTGTTGGATAGCCTGAACCACTCCAAGAGAATCTCCTTCAAGGATAATATCATTTAGACCCAATTCAGCACAAAAGGAGGTAGCTCTTCGAGCAGCTACTGCTTCACCTAGTAGTGGATCAGGGTCCAAGTCCATGGATGAGCAAAGGGTCGCAACAATGAAGCCATCTGAGTCCTTAATAACCACTCCAATTGGCTTTGAAAATATTTGGTGGGGGGGCAATCCATTTGTTTCTTGGAGGCCTACGTGTCTTTGCCTGTTTTAGTTCACCCTCAAGCTAGGACTTTATTGAGTTCATTTGATAGTTGACCTGCTTAGAGACTTGGTAAGGGGATTGGAATTGTTGCTCAAAGAGCCAGGTGTTTCTTCTATGCCAGATTGCTTTAGCCGTGACAGCAACTTCACTGATTTCCAAAGGAATGAGCTGTGCAAAGATAGGCAACAGAATTTCCTTGAAAGAACCTGCATGGATACTCAGCTTTTGAATTCTTCTTGAGCTCATAGACCACACATCTTGAGCTGCATTACAGGACCAGTTGGCATGAGAGATAGATTTAGGCTCAAGGGAGCAGATTGGGCAAAGAGGTGACTCAATCATTTTCTTTCTGTGCAGATTGAGATTTGTGGCAAGGGACTCAGTTGCTGCTCTCCAGAGAAAGGATTTTGTAGCTTGAGATGCCTTGATACTCCAGATTTGATTCCAAAAACTTGAGGTGGAAGCCTGGTTTGAGGATTGTCCCCTTCTGTTCTCTTTGATTGAGCCTTGTAGATAATAGGCACTTCTCACAGTGAACTTACCATTGGCTAAGAAAATATATCCTGGCTTCTACAAAGACTAATAGGGATCTTGCTAATTATGGTTGCCTCAGACTCTGAAAAGATTGCATAGATAAGGGGAAGATCCCACTGCATAGAAGCTGGATTAATGAGTTCAGAGACTACAGCTTCTGCCTCCAATATATTGACAGGTGACTGCACTTGAAAGGATGAGGGCCTAGGGATCCATCTGTCCTTTCAAATTCTAATCTTGATCCCATTTCCCACTTTCCAAAGAAGCCCTTCTCTAAGAACTGACCTTGCAGAGATGAAGCTTTTCCACACATAGGAGTCGTTGGGTCTACATTTGGCTGAGAGGAAATCTGAGGTAGGAAAATATTTAGCTTTAAGGACCTGAGCAGCAAGGGAAAGGGGAGTTTGGATCACCCTTCATCCTTGTTTAGCAAGAAGTACTAAATTGAAAAATTCAAAGTCCCTAAGGCCCAAACCTCCATTTTGTTTGGATTTCCCTAGTGTTTGCCAGCTCAACCAATGAGTTTTGGAGCTTCTATCTTTTCTACCCCACCAGAAGGATTGTAGAAGCTGGTTGACCCTTTTGAGGATGGTTTTGGGAAATTTGAATATTCCCATACTGTATGTGGGGATGGATTGCAAGACAGCTTTTAATAAAGTTTCTTTTCCAACCTGAGACAGCACCTTGATTTTCCAATTGGCCATTTTAGCTTTGATCTTATCCAGCACTGAGTTGAAAGCTTTGGCTTTATTTCTTCCCACATAAGAAGGTAGGCCCAGGTATGTATCAAAGGTTCTTGAAGCTTTCATTCCTGCAAGTTGTAGGATGGCATGTTGTGTTTCAATCTTGGTACTACTGCTGAAAAAGATAGAGGATTTGTCAAGATTAAGTCTTTGCCCCGAGACTTGTTCATAGTCGCTCAGCACTTGCTGCACTTTACTCCATTTAGATGCATACTTAACATGGCATACATATAACATATAGCAATACGTGACAGAATAGATTTGTAACAGAAAAATATTCGTGACAAAATAAATCATGCATAACAGATAAACATGTAATGACGTGGCATGACATGGCATATATGATAACATACATACATAAACTATAGTTCCCTTACCCATCATACATACACATTAAACTGATAGTAAGTTAGGTTTATCTCGATCGTCGCGTTTTACGAGAATCAAGCACGAAACATGAGGAAATATAAGAGGGTATTCTAAAAGTTAGAAATTTAATTACTAACAATTAGAAACATGAAAACAAGCTAACTTAGAGTAAAATTATCATTTTACCCTCTACATGTGAAAAAATGACCATTTTACCCCTAACTTAAAGATTTCACATCCTAACTCTAAAAATTTTCAAAATTTAAATTTCTCATGTAAATTTTGTCCTAAACTCAAATATCAACTCAGAAAAATTTTAAGCAAATCAAAACTATGGAAAACATACTATGGCCGAAACATCTATAGGCCATTTCTCTTGGTTTTTGTTACAATTTCTTCCAACTTCAAAACTCATGCTTAAACCAAAATTTTGCAACAAAAATCTTTCTATCCTAAGTTTAAAACTATACTTAAAATATCCATTTAGAAAAGGCTAATAATCAACACCAAACTTTTTGTAAAAAGATCCAAACCCTTAAATCACAAGTTTTGACCTTAGATCAAAACATCTCTAAGAATTCTAAAAAATAAAATCTTACTTCTAACATATTCATAACATCATCTTAAGATCAACCATGCTTTAAATCATCAAACTAAAATCACCAAAATCACAAAATAACACTTGGAGTTTTTGGTTTTACACTTAGCCCAAAAACATAAACGTTTTCCTCAACTAGCTTTGATAAATCTCTTGATCAATGGCTTAAGAAGGTTAGATCTTCGAAATAAAGCATCACATGGTTTAAAAAATGTTTCCTAAAGAATATCCAACCATCAAAGTTAAAATCACATGGCTAAAACTCAATAAAACATGGATCTAACCCAAAAACATCAAATTTGAGCCTAACCGAAATCCTCTTGCATAGGAAAATCATATATTTGAAACTAATAATAAATGTCTTCAAAATAACATCCTAATATGAAAATAAGAGACCTATGATCACCATATAAAGATATCGAAACCTTTAGAGTAAGATCAAACCTCGAAATATTCAAACTTTCTCCAAATAAAAACTGTTTTCCACTTCCAGTTTTCAGGTTTCTATATCTAAGGAAATATATCATAAAAAACTTTATTCATGCAACAAAACCTCAATGGAAACTCATAAAAATATGCTAAAAACACTGCATAAAATTTTCAGACCAAGATATGTCCATTAGCTTGGTCAAAAACTCCAAAACATAACATACTCTTCAATTTCACGCCCAAAATGACATTTCCATGGTTAAAAATACTTTTGACTAATAAAATGACCATGGAATGATATGAATAATATATATACGGAAACTATACTCAAAGAGGAACAAATTTTATAAAGGAGTAATCTGTGAAAATACTTAAAAAGGGTCTAAAACCTCCAAGTAAAAAGACCCATAAATCTGCCCGAAATAGCTCTTTTGGGTTTCTTTCTAAGAACGGGGTGAAGAAGTGATGAAAGGAAAGGAAGTGTGTCTTGCATGACTCAAGATTTCTGTAGGGGGAATATATGGACCTGAATGACCCTTGATTGGAGGTGGCTATGTGACATAAAGTGGAGAATAGTGAGGGGAAATGACTGCCTGCAGAAGCTGTGAGGTAAGGAGGTTGATGAGGTGGGTTTCTCCATCTCATCAAGGCACTGTTGGGTGCAGCCAAGTGCAGTGGATGGTCTGCCATGTGGGGGAGGAAAATTTTCCAAGTAGCCTTGCCAAGGTGGCCAAACTCGTGGGTCTTGGTGGGCCTCAACCAAGTGGGCTTCAATTTGGGGTTTAAAGGGGGTTTGGTTAGGTTTTGAGATGCTATCAAGTCCAAAACCAATTTTTCTTGGCCCAATCAAATTTTCAAGGTTTAAAACGTTGGATAATGATGTCATAACAAGAATTTGAGAAGTTAATAGCATGTGGAAGTGATTTAATCAAGTGATTAAACACAATGCTAGAAATTGGATCAAAAATGAGTTTGAAAGCCAACTTTAGGATTTAGGGAAACCGTTTAGAGTTTCGGTTTCAACCAAGTTTTTGGGATTTTAATTGGATTTCAACCATTTAGGGTTTCACTAGAGTTGAAATTCTCTTTGATCTGGCTCAATTTGGTTGATCAGATGAAAAAAAAGTTTTGCTTAGGAGGCATGATCTTACACCTTGATTTCCTTGACAAATCCATCTAATGGTTCCTCTTTGTACCAAGTGTTTAATACTATTAACTATGTGTGGCTAAGATTTTGCCAAGTGTCCAAATAAAACTTCTCTAAACTAATTTGGATATTCCACACTGTGATTTTAAAATCACTGCACTTAATATGCTTATCGAAGTTACTATTCATTTCAAAAAAATGCGTAATAAACTTAGTACTGAAAAATCCTAAATATTCATATTAACCTACAGTAAAAACTGTTTACCAAAACTCAACCCTAAAGTGCCCCTAAAAATAAATTCACAGATTCGAACAAGCGTTTCGTCCAAAATTATAAAAATAGATTATTGTGCCATAAAATTCTAAATAATCAATTGAGTCTAGTGGCACAGACCATAACATATTCTGACACTTCTAACTACCTCAAACAATTAAAATCGCATTTCTGGCACCACAATGAGTGATAACACTGACTATATTGACAGACTAAAACCTCTGCGATTAGTCGATTTGTGAAAACTTATGGAGTTTTCATGAGGTTCCTAAAGTCTATAGAAATTCCACCATTGAATTTCTATCGGGTTGTTACACTTTTTAGCTTACTCATTGTTGATTGTTGGGTTTTTTGTAAGTAGACCTTCAACTTACTCTTGGATAATATGAGTATATAATATGTGAACTTGCATTGTTGCTATTTGATTGGATAACATTTCTTATCATGCTATGTATTCGGTTTCCTTTGAATATATGTTGCCATTTTATTTGTTGGTTATTATCATGATATTTGCTATTCGGTTTTACCATGCAAATAAATTGTAATGCTACACCTAGTGCTCAGTTCTTCAAGTTTATCTTGCTGTGTTGATTATTGATGCATTACCAAATATGTTAGAAGTTCCAAGTTCATGTAATGGTTGAATATTTATGTGTATAAGTACTTGCATGTTTTGGTCATGCATATGCTAGTTATTGATGCATTACCAAATATGTTAGAAGTTCCAAGTTTATATAATTGTTGAATACTCATGTGTATAAGTACTTGTATGTTTTGGCCATGCATAGTAGATGATGTAGTGCAATTGTTTTGTTCCTTGTTCCTTGTTATTGTTTAATTGAATAAGTAAAGTAATTGCATGTTTTGATATTTCCAAGCCATAACGCGAAATGTATATGATTGCGTATGATTACATGTTGCATGATTTGTATAAGTCTGGGCATACATGATTCATGAAAAGAGCAAAGTATCATAAGTTCATGTCTCATGCATTAGGTTTGTGTATTGCTTTTAAAAGAAAAGAATCAATAAACATTTTGTCACGACCCCAAATGCTAGAACGAGAGAATACCCTAGTGGAACTCCTTTGTCTACTCGGGAGTGCTTAACATAGAGTGGTATCTCTTGGGCTGATGAAGTACAATCGACAGATCTCGAATGGATCCTAAAGGAAAAGATACCGGAGTAGGGTTGCATCTAAAGTTAGTGGGTGCCATACGGTGAAGGCAAAAATGTGAACTTTCGTAATAAGTATATTTAAGAATATGACATGCTCACCTCAGTCAAGTGGGTTGTTGGTTGATGCGGTAACTAGTGGGAACACACGGTGCATAGGGGAGTCGTGAGGTATCTAGCCATATGTTTATGCAATAATTAAGTCACTGAGCTCCAAGATATGTTATGTTATGTGAATGATCAAGAACTCAAATTCAAATGATATGTTATATGTTTAAGAACTAAGATGAAAAGATATTTTTCTGAAGACAAAAAGGTAAAAAAAGGTTTATGTTACATGTTATCTTTTGTAAAAATCAAAGTTGCGTAAGTCAAGGTTAATGTCTATACATTTATTACGATTTATTCTTATATGCTTATATTATTTGTTGTATGTTGCTTCTTTACTTAATGAGATTTCTCAAAATCTCACTGTGATAGTTTTCACTACATTCCCAACCCGAAATGGTAGAAGTTATTACAGACTTCCAAGAGGACAATATTGGGGAAGCACAAGAAGCAAGCTCCCCAGATAGCGAAGGAGACCCCGAAGAGCCATGAGAGCTCATCAGAGCCGTCCTTACTAGATAGGTTGGAAACTGCCAACCAATTCATCACTAAAGTTTTGCAGTTCTTTGAGTTTAGAAGGATTTTGAATGAGGAATAGGCCGATCAGGCATGGCCTAGCAAGATTGTATTTTGGAAATGAATCATGGAGTCAGTGGAAGAAAAGAAAGTATCTTTTTGTGAAAACGGTTTAATGGTCCCTTGTTTTGGGAGTTCTTTTGAAAACAACTTTATTTTGGGAAGTTTTAATCAAATATAAACTTTTGGGATGATACACTTCGGTACCATGATTATTACATTACCACAAGACTTATGTAGTAAAAAAAAATTTTCGCTGCGAATTACTGCACGAAGGGTATGTACGGGGTATGTAACCTTGAGTTATATGTCCAAATGCTTCAATTACCGTCTAATCCCAAACGGGGCTGGGAGTGTCACAATAAGGGTCTTATAGAAGGAATGAGCAACAAAATACATTTTCTAGGGGGATCTCACTACATCTTGTCTACCCCTTGAGTCCTCAAACACATGAAGTTCAAGAGACTAAAAATATTAGAGAAACTACCAACTTCTCAACCTTGGACTACCTTGATAAAATTCACATTCTATTCAATTGAACCAACCAACATCTCCACTAGATCAACCATCGATGCCTCCTATTCTCATGCAATTCTAAAACTCGAAGGGAATGTGTCCTTAAGGGCTCTATCTCCACATTAAATACGATACAAGAATTTGATCACCGATTAGTACCCCATTGCAAGTCTAGTGTACCAAGAAAAATCCTCTATCATGTTTCGATTTGTTCATACATTCCCCCATATTTGGAATCAATCACTATCTTCAACAAAGCCCCCGTCTCATAGATATTTTGCCACAACCATTTTCCAAGAAGAGACCAATTGAATACCCTCAAATTTCTAATCCCCAACCTAGAACGAAGATTGGAGATCATATCTCATCCCACTTATCTAAATGAGATGTAAACTCGTTTCCTAAACTGCTCCAAAGGAAATTACATTGAATCTTCTCAATCTGATTCACCAGATAAATTTGAATTGGGAATAATGATAATGATAAAAAGTAAGTTGGAAAATTTTATAGACTACTCTTGGTTAAAGTGGTCGTACCATCTTTTAAAAATTATATTCTCTTCCAACTCACCAACCTTTGCTCAAGCTTCCCTATTACTTCATCCCATATAGATTTAGCCTTGAAAGAGGCACACAAAGGAAGGTCAAAGTATTTCATAGGAAGGGAGGGTACCTTGCATCTGAATGTGTTACCAACACCCAGAGATTATGAACATTCTCAACTGGAATATGTCCAGACTTTTATAAGTTCACTTTAAAGTTGGAAACAACTTTGAAGTATAGAAGGAGTTCCCTTAGTGAACGAATATGAATTTGCTCTACCTCACAAAGATTCAAAGTATTATCTACAAATCACCAATTAGGAGTTCCTTAATTGGTGTCACAAAGTGAAACACCTAGCATAAAGCCACCTCCAACCACAACAAATGTAACACCCCAACTAATTATCTATTAGGTTAACCCTTAATCTCCCTTAAAATGAGATTATAATACTATATTATTTTTTAGGGGGGGATTTATATTTTTAGCATAGGATTTATTATTAGTCTTTATAATTTTTTTCCCTTAAGGGAGTTAGTTTGTTTTGTTTTACCCATTAAACTATGGCACATGGTATCATTAGTGGTTAAGCTTAAGGGTTAAATATGAATGGTTTAGTAAGCAGGCTCATTAGTGCTTCATTTAAGGCCCTTAAAACCTTAGAATGTTATGGGATAAGACTTAGAAGCCTTGAACCAAGCCTTATAAGAGTTTAAGTCCTTGTGTGTTAGCCTTAGAAAGGTTTGGCCCAAGTGTGAGGAAGGCATAATGTGTTTTAGGCCCAACTTGATGTTAGCTTTGACCCATGACTCATTTATGATAAGGCAATCCTTTCAAGCCCTATCTTAGTGAATCTTGAGGTCTCTCATGACCTCTTAAAATCTGGAACCAAGGCCTCCCATGAACTCACACCCAAAGCCTATAAACCATGCAACTCCCACTCATGGCCTTTTTAAGCCCAACAAGGCCTAAATCCTTGTCTTGCATTTTCACACTTCTATTTGAAGCCTACATACACTATACCATTAGTTTTCCTCAAGTCCAAAAGGTACCCCCACAGCCCTTAGGACTCCCAATTGTCCATAATTAAGCTTCTAACTTGATGAGTTAATGACTTAATCAACTTACCCATGATTAGTGATTTTTAAAATATATTTTGAGCTTAATTTTCCTTCTTAATCTCTTTATCCATTTTAATCTGAAATTTTCTTGTTTTATTATTTAGTTGCATCATTCTTAGATCATATTAGAATCCTAGATAAATTTCTACACATGTTATTAAGGGTAATGACATGTCAAAACCCTAAACCCACACCAATCGGCACACATATGTACCCTTGTGTGCACTGGACTGATTAGGCCCTAGCCAAACTTTTTGTGCCTTTTTCTCAAGGTAATTATTGTCTTTTAGCACCTCAAAATACCATTCTCAATGCATACTTAGTGGAGGACGAAATTAGTTCCAAGAACCAAACCAAAAGCCCAAAAATTGATTGCACCTAAACACTAGTTGGATTGGAACTGAATGCCTTGCATTTTAGTTTGATTTTCTGCCCTCAAATGACCCACAACCTCACACCACCTCCATCACCATCTAATCCTCAAGTGACCCTCAAATTAATTATGGGAAATTGACCAAAATTTTACCCACAAAGAAATGTAGAAAATCAATGGCATCAAACCACCACCACTCGGCAACACCCTTCCCTTCATCTCTTCCCTTTGAGTTGCTGCCTCTTCATCATCACTTGGCAACCAATCTCCCAACTCCCACCACCTGGAAAAGCCTTCCAAGAGTGACTCATGACCTGCTTAAAACAACCATGAAGAGAGGAAAAGAGGGTGAGTCAAGAAATGATCAAAATTGTCCAAGGATTTCAGTCTTGAACCCAACAGCTACTATGCTTGATGTCATAAACCACTTCTTTTTGTTTTTCTTCTAATGATGCACCATGGTAGCACATGCACCTTTTCTTGCATGGAATCACCTGAAAATGAAGAAAAACATTTTATTTGGGTCACTATTCACTTGCACAAGGTGATGCAACCAAGCTGGAAATTCAAACCCTTCATCATCGCCCACTTCACCCAATCACCATGGACTAAGGCCAACGTCCCCTCCCTCATAGCTTCCTATAAATACCCCCCTCACCCCCACATTTCCCTCATAGCTTCCTATAAATACCTCTTTCACCCCCACATTTCCTTCACACCACTTCTCCAAGCCTCCTCTTGCGCATTGAGAGTCTTCTTCCTTTAGAAAATTTAGAGTGAATCTGGGAGGTGTGTTCTTGAGAGTTTTTTAGAGTTCTTGTGTTGGTAGCTTTAGAGGGCCACAAAAATTGTAAGTTTTCTTACCCTAGATCTTAGTTTGCATGTCAAGTCTTGCTTTTAAGTATTGAAGTGGATTTTTGTTGAATTTAGAAAAGGTTACCATGCTTAAATCAAAACCAAGTCCATTAAGGTTGGATTAAGTATTTAAATTTTTTTAAGTGGAAATTTTAGCTATGGCATATCTTAGCATATTTTGATATGATTTATTAATGTCTTAGAATGATTTTTAAAGGTTTAAATTTGAAGTTGAAAGCATGCCATGATGGGTTTTAATTCTATCTTGTGTTGATCATCCAAGCATGGACGATTTTGATTAATTTATGCTTAACTTATGGAGTTTTAATTTATTTTACCTAGGCATGAAATATGAGAATTTAGAAAACCTTGTGACTGGGATAAGAAGGGAAATTCATGATTTAACTTCAGTTTTTAAAACTCTTCTTGATGAAAAAGACTGAAGAGATATATGCATGCTTATGGACTAGTTTAATAGAGATTAAGGTTTTTAGCTATGATTAAGTGTTGAGATGAACTTTTTCACCTAATATTTAGCTTTTAACATGTCATTAATAATTATATTAATTATTTGCATTCAAAGAAATGCATTCATAAGGGTCAATAGTTGAAATTTCATTTAGGCATTAGCTAGAGTGCATGCCACAAGTTGAGTGTATTTGTACTAGTTTCCACTTTAATTTTTGGAAATTATAAGGGTATAGATAATTTTAGAATATTCAAAATATAAGGTCCATGAAGTTTGGTTAAATTTGGAGTTCGTTTGCAAATAGTAAAAAATTAAGGCTCAGTGGCAATTTTGAAAAGCTTAGGAGTATTTTTGTAAATATCTATTTTTAAAACCTTTTGATTATTAACATCTTCTGTAGTATTACAAATCCTAACTTAGTACAACTTTGATTACAATCACTACAACTTTTCCAAACTCAGGTAGTTTGTAAGTTAGCCTTTAACTTACATCTTGGTAAGTTATTTATAATTTATTGATAAATGTCATATTTATGTTATAATTGTCATTTTGAGCATGGAAAAATCATGTTATATGATACATTGGGTACATGACTATTTTCCTACATGACATTTGACATTTTCACCATTTTTAGCACATTGCATATAAATATCATTTTCACATGAAAGTTTCTACATATGGACACTTCATGAACTATGTTTTTCAAGCATAGCATGAAAATAATTTTTTTCATGACCCCAAAGGCTAGGATGGAAAATTATGTTAGTGGAACTCTTTTGTCCACTCTGAAGTGAGTAAAAATTGAGTGATAACCATGGATTTTTTTTTTAAAGAATGCTAGAATAAAGTCAAATGTTATGACATCTAAGGCTAGTGGGTGTACATGTTATGATGTTATGTTATGTTATCAATCCATTGAGAACGAGTCTGCAGACAATATAGTTTCAACATGAGTTGTACTACGGTCACAGCAAGTACTCGCAGTGCATATGGGGAACTATGACGTTATCATATGTTATGATATTAATGTAATTAAATAATGATAAAATGTTATGATGAAATAAATATTTTTGACAGTTAAAGTAAAAAATGTGTAATTAAATAATGACAGGTACTTATTTTTATGGATCGCATGCATTTCATATTTATCATTCATCATATATAATTTATCTTGTGGACACACGAATGATAGAAGATATAGACTTGGGAAATGATGGTGCTCATGTGTTCGGTGTTTCATCTCGAACGTGAGGTTCTTAGTTTTGGTGAACGACATTCCGGGTATTTCTTCAACAGTTCACGCAAGCTAAGAAAAAATGAGCGTTTTTCCCCTATAGTATTTGTCATTATTATGGAGGCACTTAGCAAAACGATGTTGTCTGTTGAAACACCCCCAACCTTCGTTTGGGATTGAACAGAGACTTAGAGCATCAGGACATTTAATACAAGGTTACATACTCCGTCCATAACAGCTAATACGTAATACATCTAGCCAGAATAAGTGTACAATAATCATAATGTGATTTTAGTAATATTCACTCCATCAAACAACAAATTCATTCAAACAACATAATGTTATAATTCATCAAAGATTATTAAAGGGATCTAACATTGACTTAGCTCATAGTGTAGCGTAGACAAACATCATGTTTTCATATATCATTAGAAAATTTACAGTAAACATGCAATTATATGATCATACTAATTGCCTCTTAGCGTTACTTTCACAATCTCATGTCTTAGCTCGTGACCTATACAAGGCACTAATCGTCACTAACTTTTCTAGAAAGACATGTCATAGCATTCTAAATATTTAAAATCATATGTATAGATAATTTAATTACACTAAGATTACTGCATAATAATATTATTCAAAACTTGTAACATATTCCTTAACTTCTATTTAAAAAATATAACAATAATTTTATAAAAAACTAGTTAAAAATTCAATTGGAATATTAACTAAATAATAGGCTCAAAAATGGTTTAAAACGGATACTTAAAAATATACTTTAAATTTATGCTTTAAAATCCCTTAAATACAAGTTGTAAAACTTTTTTTGACTTAAATTTCAACCCAGCCCTAATTAGAGAAAATAACCCATTTATGTTACTAAAACAGTTTCTACAAACACAACTAGCCCAATTTAAAACAATATATTATTTTATAAAATCCGTCCCTTTAGTAAGAGAGGAGGGCCTCAGGGCCCATGTGGAGAAATAAGCCCACGTACAGTACAAGTTAAAACACAGATATGTGATAGACACATAAAGGCAAAGATGTAATTACATATAAATTACTTTAAAAAGGCAATTACGGAAAGACTATGGAAAGTGGGTTGAAGGATATTTGTGTAAAACTCATAATAATGCATGGGCTTTTTGGAAAAGTCTGAAACAGAAGAAATAAAAGAAAGAAGCACAGAGGCTTGGAAGATATTTTCAGTTGGAAAGGACATTTGAGGAAAAAGGGTAGCAAGGTAAATTTGTAATCACCAAGGTTTGAAGTCTGAATATGTATAGAGGCTACAAGATATTTTGCTTAAAATGATTATCATCAAAAGTTGACAAATGATAGTGGGCTGCAAATTGCCACGTGCATGGGTTGATGGGTCTTTTTGAAATGATTTAAATCACTAGGCAGAAACCAAAAGCAAGCTAAAGAATTTAACCCTTGAAATACAAAGAGTTCATTTGAGAGGAAGGACCCGCGATGGACTCACCGAGAGAGAAGAAGACTGTGGGTGGCGGTGGATCTAAGAACTAGTCATGACGGCACAAGTGAAAAAGTTCAGGTTTCTTTCACTATGTAGGAGAGATTTCTTAGGTTTATTTCTGAAGGGTCTAGGGTGAATTTTATAGATGAGGGGGAGGGAGGTCTAGTGAGTGATCTGGAGGGGTTTGAATTTGACTAGACTTTGGGAACCTACTTCCACAAGGAAAGAAACACCGAGAGGATAAGAGTTTTTTTGAAATGTTAGTTTCTTATTAGGAAATCAAACAGAGAATCAAAAGGGGCTTATAGTTATCAGAAGATGAATCCTATTCAAAACAAAATACCCTCTAAAAATATATCTGATGATGATGATAATAATAACAATAAAATCACACTTTTGGAGTCTAGATGTTACACTACACCTCCCAAGAAAGAATAGTTGGAACTCCCAGTTTAACGTGATCATTAGCCTTCTCTATATCAAACTTGAATAAAATTTTAAGATCACTAGATTTTAATCTAAAATTCAAACGTTCATTGGCAATTAGTACCAGATCCAATATTTATCTTATTGTTACAAATGCATTTTGGGGCTTTAATATAATCTTCCCCAAAACCTCACCCAAGCCACTTGGTAGAACTTTGGATATGGTCCTTAATATCTTAAGTTTGAACCTTCTTTGGAATGAGTGCAATAATGGTGGTATTGATATGTTTCTCGAACATCCCAAGTGAGAAGAATTCCTAGAAGATTTTCATCATATCATCTATCACCACTTCCCAATAAGATTGAAAGAAACCTATAGTGACATCATCCGATCTTGGTGCTTCATCTTTTACCATCTTTGAAACTACTTCAGAAATCTCTTTTTTTCTTTAAAGGCCTCCCCATTCATATAGCACTATGATTATCAATGGCCTCAAAGCTAAAGTATCAAGCTTTGGCATCCGCCACTTGTTCAATGAGAAAATTCTTGTAAAACTTGGCAACATGCTCTTTAATCTCAATACATCCAAAGAAACATCTCCACTAATATTCAACATCTAAATGACGTTAGTCCTCCTATATGAGTTGTGATGTTACTCCTATATGAATAGGCTACTCGATGAAATAATTTCGTACATCTATCCCCCTCTTTCAACCATAGCACCCTAGATTTTTGTCGCCATGAATCTCCTTCACCAATGTGACCCTGTCAAGGTCTAAAACTAATTGTGTCTTCTGACAATGCTCTTCAACAAATAATGTCCTACCTGCCTTTTTGTTCTCTATCTCCTGAATCTCCATCATTAACAATAAGGGGGATTAGTTGAGGATTAATCTGGTAGTATAGAAAAGTATACAATTATTTCATCATTAACAAAATATCTATATGTGACTATCACTTCGTCCCATATATAGTTATAGACCATCATAAGTTCATCACTTATGTACAAAAGTACTGAACCATAGAGTGTTTGTCACCTAATTACAATAAACATCTTAAATTATAAACTAACGAGGATGTGCTAGTTACAGTTTGGACAGATTTTGATGCTTCCTCTAACCTTTGTCTTGCTTGAATGAGAGACTTCATATCTCAGCCATCCATTTGTTCTCTAAACTGGAAGAATGTTAAAGATCGAGTGATTGATGGGACAAAGTGTGCACGTCTTTGCAACTTTTCATGGGATCAAACTCGCATTCCTTCCCCTTATGAGATTCTCCCATGTGCTATTAGGCCATATTTCTGAGATCAGATGATATGGCCTACAGGTCCATATTCCATCTTCCCAGACTTACTGCTACTGTGACACTCCTAATGAAGCATGGGCTTTGGGTTTGATACATCTTGCCTTCCGAGATCCTCTATGTTAATCTCAAAGTGCTTGTAGCTTTTCATCGGGCTTGTTCTAGCCCATTGCTGACCTTTCATACGGTTAGCACACACTTTGGTTGTCTGGTATAGGGCTAACATTTCTTCATCACCACGTGTTGTCCCTCATCTACCAGGCTTTGTATAACATGCTGCTTGCCTTACTTCCACCTTGGCCGTACTTTACTTGCCCAGTTGCTTGCTTGTCGCCAGCATTTTGCTCACATGAAGGGATTTTTTCTCTCGTTTTGGCACAGTCCTCACACTTTGAACTTACCAAAATTTGAGCCTACTTGTAGATGATAACTAAGCTAAAGTACCTCTCCTAAGCATGAAAACAAAGTGTAAGAAAGGAAACTTGCTTTTGCCTAAAGTGTGAAAAGAGAGGAGAAATATTTTCCTAATTAGAGAGATCTTGTTGACTCAAATAGGAGCTTTGTCTAAACTTTGACTTAGAGTTATGAACTAAAAATTTAGAGCAATTTTACCTGCAAGTATACATGTGTTGTAGTACCTAACAGGATCGAATCCATAGAAATTAACTTATATAATAAGGAAAATAAACTTAAACAATGAAAACAAATTACTAAAAGGAACGTGTAATCAAATAGAAGAGAAAATTATTGAGATGAAGATTTTTAAAGTAAAAGAATAAAACTAAAATGAAAAAATAAATCAATATGTAGAATGACTAAGGTTTCAAGGATCCGTATAATAATTTAGAATATTATCTCCGATCAATTTACTTCAATTAAACTAGAATAATGATTCTATTTAATTGGAATATTCAGCATTTAAGGCCAAGAAAACTAATCACTAATAATTAAGCATGAACAATTGATAGTTAAAACATTTACAAACCCATTTGAATATCACATGGATTTTTCAAGCATCCAATGTATTCGGAAATGGCAGTGAACCAAGATAAATATATAAATAATCAAAATTTCCAATAATAAAACCATTCAATCTATCAAACTCACAATAAAAACTCTAATGTTGATCATAAAACAATGTCTAAATCATTAGACTTCATCTTTAACCTTAATATAAGAATTTAGCTAACTATGTTCATCACAAGAGTCATGGAAATCAAATAAATATTCTCCATTAGAAAACTAAAATAAAACGCACACAAATCAACAATAGAAAACAGTTCGTCGCTCACGTTTTGCTCAAAACGAAATAGTTCTGCTCCGTATAAGCGGGGTGTGCAAGCAGGAGGGAGTGGACTGTGTACGTGGAATAAAAAAATGAATAAAAACAATAAAAATACAAAAATGAAAAAGTAAAGAAATAAAAATAGTAAACTTTATTCGGTGAGTGGTAAGTACACTTTCTAAGTAGTAGAACTGACTTTCCAAGTTTCCTTCTTCAGCGAGAAGAACACTTTCCAAGTAGAGCCCGCATTGTTTGTCTCAAATCTTTTGGCTCTCTTTTTTCTTTCATTCTATATTCTGGTTTTGGTTTTTTAGCCTCATCTCTTTCTTTTCTTTTCTTTTTTTCTTGAGAAAGTGTGAGGAAAATTAAAGAGGCAACAAGGATATAGCTTTCTTTGATTATCTATCTGGGCTAGTTCTGTGTTTTTTGGCTCAGGATTTTTGAATAGATCCATCTGTTGGGTATTTTCTTTTTTTATTTTTGGATTTCACCTTTCTGCAGACTCACATTTTTTGGGTTTATTTGTAAAGAAACATTTCAAGTTTTGCTTTTTAATGCTATTTTAACTCCATACCAGATGTTTATGCATGTGAAATTTATTTATTTTTCCTCTATTTTTCTTGCTTTTAATTGTGGTCTTAATATGTTTTTTGATTTTTCAAATCATTTTGATGAAGAGCTGTTTTCTTTTTCTTATTCATTCTTCCCATTACGTCTTACTTTTATTTGTAGAATGTTGATTCAGTGTGTATATGGTTGTGAGTTAACACCAAAACTTGAAAAAAAAGAAAGAAAAGGGAGAGGGAAATGAACAGGAAGTCTACTTTTATTGAAATAGTGTGTATGATTTTGTCGAATTAAATGTTTACCTAGTGGGTGTCTGCTTATAAGAAGAGAGAGAGAGAGAGAGAGAGAGAGAGAGAGAGAGAGGTCAGTTGGAGGAGAAAGGAGAGGGGTCAAGAGAGAGGGATTACAACGGACAAAATTTCAAAGGAGAGAGAGTGAATGAAATTAAGAGGGAGAGAAAAAAAACGATACGGTGTAGCTCATTAAAAACAAAAAAACACACAGATGAAAAATACACTTACGTGGGCATGCTGTTTGCACGCTGTTTACACCGGATGCTTGCAAATAGCATTTTTCTTTGCGTTTTAGTTTCACTTTCGAGCTAAGCTTCTGACACATCTTCCATCTAGGATGAACTTTCTTGTTCAGACCCTATATCCTCTTCTCGGTTCTCAGCTACCATTGGTTTGTACTTTGAGAATGTGAAGTAAATAGCAGACAAGATAAATACTGTAGATGAAAGCTAGAACAAGGATGAGAACCCTAGCCTGAGAAACCAGCAGAAATCAAGAATATTAATGGAGCAAGAATGGCAAACCAAGGTAGTGGGTTTCTAAAGCAACATAAAGCAGAAGCCATTTGATCTTTAATTATGTTTACCAGATTCATTAATTAGAAAAAGCCTTGTGGCCTACTAATCAGTTATCCCGAGAAAAGTAATTATGCAAGAAAAAGGAACTAAATTTTGCTTTTATCAAACCAGGAGAACAGCAGATGAGATCAATCGGAAGAACAACCACGAACACTATGAACAAAAGCCAAAGTTCACCCCAAATGCAAGAAGTAGCTCAGAAACAGATAGTGTTTAGCGTTTTTCTTCAGTTTCAGAACAAGCTTCACAATTTCATCTTCCCAATTTCTTTTTTTTCAAATATAACTATTGACTTGGCATAATACCACGTCAGCCGACTGCCCTCCCTTTGCAAGCAGTGGCTGTCCCTAGAAGATTTAAAACACAAAAGGACAAATCTGAAACACAGAGGAGGAGGAAATGGGGGCAAAAAATAAAAACTAAAACGATGTCGTTTTACTTTTTCCACGTCAACGCCGTTTGCCCCGTGCTTGTACCAACAGACTGCCTCCAGCTTTTTTCGACGTACAATTTCATAACTTCCGTGTCCAGGAATCCTTTTCAACTTGAAAATTGTAAAAACAAGGAGCAGCTCATTATTTTAAACGCACAAACAAAGAAAAGAAATAACACAAAAGAAATATAAAATAAAAAATAAATAAAAAGAAAGAATAGAAGAGAAAAAAAAATATATATACTATGCATGTGAGGAAATATTGTTGAATTAAATTACAGGTTGTAAAATTAAGCATAAATATGATGTTAATCAATTAAAATCACAACTCATATTTATGTCTATTAATTATTTTTTCATCTAAAATTAATAATAATGTTATAAATTAATGAAAATATATTAATTTTAAATGTATGAAATATTTCAACTCAATCACTTATCTTTTGTACGAGTGCATATATACATACATACATACACACACCGTACACATGTTTGTGTGGATGAGAATGAAGGAGGATGTCGCTTGTAGCATGAAGAGAGATTTTTCTGAAGTGAGAATCTTATCTATTGGGTAGGAGTTTTGAAATTATCACTTATGGTACTCGCATATAAATATATATATATATATATATTATATACACACATTTGTGTGACTGAGAAGGGTGGAAATAAATAAGAAATTTTTAACCTTCTTGTCAGTTTTTGAGGGAGGATATTAAAAACAAAAGGGAATTAAAAAACAAACTAATAAGAGTAAAGCTACAGCTACCGAAAATTTTCCCCAAAAAAGTCACCCGAATGCAGCATTTTTTATTTTATTTTTGATTTTTTCTCATTCATTTTTTTTATATTCTTAAATATATTTTTTAAAACACAAAATTCACAATATCACTTAAAAAAATTTACTTAATCACTAAGTAAAAAAACATGAATTTGGTTTTAAAAAAAAAAAAGCCTCCCGATTTCGGGAGCTTTAACATTTCTCAACTAATAATAGTAAAGGAATAATCGGTAACACAATGCTCCATTTAAACATAAAAATATATCTAGAGCTTTTAAAATTGAGGAGCACGGTAACTTTCCGGCGAGGATTCGTAATGCCAAGGTTGCCAACTGGTCGGCAACACTCCAGATTTTACTTGGAGCTAAGCCTGCATTCACTAATTCAGTACACACTAAAGGAAATAAATATGTGTATGTTTCATAGTGGAATAAGTAAACGGATTAGTTAAAGACTACTACTAAACTTACTAGAGGGTTGTACAAGGAAATTATCCTTTATTAATAATATCCATATGTTATCGTCACTTCTTTCCAAATAATATTATACATTGTCATTAAATCATCACTTACATCAAAATAGAATGAACCGTAAATGGTTCATCACCTAACTAAAATAAATATCTTAACAAATACAAATAAGTATTAAACAAAAACAAACCTATGTATCTACACCTTGGACAGGACTAATCCTTCTTCCTCAAGAAACTTTACTTGGGTTAAATCTACATGGCTTCAATAAATGAAACTACAGGTGGAACGACCACAGTGATACTTCTAAGAAATTCCAATAGGTTAAAACCTATGACAGAACTATTAATAAGAGATAATGGAAATAAATATACATTCATTATTTCATGTAAACAAATATTTTGACACATATTTATGCATAGCGGGAAATCACCATCTGGACAGAAACACATGTATTCATAGTTATGACGAGGCATCACCCTCAGAATAAATCTCAAGTATATAAGCATGATAAGGAATCACCCTCTAAGAAAATCTCATATATGCATAGTCATTACTGATGCGAGGAACTACTCTCTTATTAATTCACAAAAAATCTACAATATCTAAGCATATAAGTACCAACGGGCAATTGCTCTACCCATTTGATACGAGAAATCACTTTATACCCAGTCAATACACACAAGGACGCCATGCATGATCAACCCCAGGACTCTCTCTACTCATGTTAGCAAATGAAGCCATAATGAAGACATTCCACCTTGATTATCACAAAAAATCTCTCTACTCGTATGAAACTTGTGGTAACATGCCGTAGGAATTGCGGTGGACTCCTCAACCCATGCATGACTATAGACACACGATAAGACTCAATAATCGGAAATCACATCATTCAAACTCATTTTCTCAAAATCATAGCATAAAGATAACCTATAAACATAATGAAAAAGAAAGTATTTTCATGTAAGAAGGAGGTGAGTTATACAATATGCAAACCATGAAAGTACAATATACTCACAAACATTTACCCCACATTTCCAATACAATCATAAGAGGTAACCTACCTTAACGGTACTTCAAATATTACATTTACGCCAGTGCCAATCCTCCTGTCACAGGCTTTGAAGCCCCTTGCTTTCTTGATGACTCTGACCAGAAGAGAGAGTAAACACTTTTCACTATCAAAAGTGAGATTTTGGCTTTTGTCCAACGCCCTTTTATACCATGGGTTTGTCAGTCATAGTCTTGATGTCCATTTAACACCATATATGCTTTAATGAGTGATGTGAACCCACGAAATTGAAATAACTTGAACCCACAATCAATTTGAAAACTCATTCAAAAAAACCAAAATCAAGTCAATGGATGAAAGAATCTAGACCCGTTAAGGAACTCGTTTCAAGAACCTAAGATTGTATTAAAATCTAGACCAATTGAAGAACCTGTCTCAAGAACCCAGACTACAAAGGAAGAACGCCACAAAGATTGTGATTTACCTTTGATAAGTTCAAATGTTCAATCAAAAACAAGATGAGATAAACTCAACTTACAATGAATAAAATTCATTAATCTCATAAACTTTGATAAACTTCATAATGAGGGAATACAGAGTATTTATACTAAAACCTAATTAAAGCCCTAGGCTAAAATAAAGCCCACATCTTCCAAAAATACCCCTAAATGAATAGTGTCGTGGCTACAGCACTACTACAGTAACTTAGCCTTTTGAAACCCTAATTCAACAAAATAAAACATACGTGGGCCAAATATCCTCAAACCCAATTATTTTAGACTAATTCCTATAACTAATAAAATAAGCCTTTTTAATGAGATAGACAAGTCCAAGGCCTTCAATCACATAAACATAATAATAGGTCATAATTTATGTTGCACTATTCCATTACTTGTATCACGTGGATGAGAACTGAATCTCATTCTCTCAAGCCCATCTTGAACATTGGGCTCTTACTAGACTCGTCCCATGTGGATTATAAAATGTTTGCATTACTTCCTTGCTCTTCTTAGCTCTTGATCTTGTGATTGCTCCATCTAAAATTTGCAAAGGATCTTTAAGACTCAATCCACCTTGGAGCCCATCATTTTCCCTCTCCTCAAAAGGATTCGACCTCGAATCTCCACCTGCATCAGAGGGAAAAAGATCAGTAACATTGAAAATAACAGACACATGAAGCTTACCTAAAAAATCCACTAGATATGAAGTATCATTAATTTTTTCAAGAATTTGAAAATGTCTATCCTAGCTACTCCTGTCATCAACAAACAAAAGCGTGAAAGTTAAAGGACTAAGTGGATTAAAACCATAAACAACTTCAAAAAGAGAATATGAAGTAATAGTATACATGGTCCTATTATATGCAAGCTCTATAAATGACAAACTATCCTCCCAAGTTTTTAAATTCTTATGAACAACAGTGCGTAAGAGCTGAGTTAAGGTCCTATTAACTACTTCAGTCTGGCCGTCAGTCTATTGATGGCAATTAGTGGAAAATAAAAACTTAGTACCCTATTTTTCCCACAAAATCTTCTAAAAGTAGCTAAGGAATTTAACATTCCTATCAGAAACAATACTCCTAGCCACACCATAAAGTCGCACTATCTCCCTGAAAAACAAGTCAGCTATGTTTGTGGCATCATCAATTTTATGACATGGAATGAAATGTGCAATTTTGGTAAATCTATCCACAACCACACAAATAGAATCTTTACCCTTTTTAATCCTAGGCAGCTCCAAAACAAAGTCCATAGATATGTTTACCCATGACTCATTAGAAATGGGTGAGGGTGTATACAACCTATGTGGCAAAACCTTAGGTTTTTCCTTTCTACATGTAATGCACTTGCCACAAATGCGATTGACGTCTCTTCTCATCTTAGGCCAAAAGAAATGTACAAACAACAAGACAAAGAATGGCAAATGATACTCCCACAAACGTTCATGGAACACATCTAAAATTTTCCTTTCACCAAAATGACCACTCCAATTATATGCGATCTCGATAAATGGCAAACCAAACTCCCAAAAGTGTTTATGTAATACGACTAAACTCTTTTTTACGCCAAAATGACCACTCCAACTATATGCAAAATCAATGAATGGGAAACAATACTCTCACCAATGGTCATCCAACACTTCTAAGGTCCTCTTTACACCAAAATGTCCCATCAAAGCACCTCCATGTGTTCCACGCACAAGCAACTCACGCATAGAACTATTAGGCATAAAAAGTCTACTCTCTCTAAACAAGTACCAATCTAGTCTATAGAACTTACCAAACGATACTTTTTCACATACTCCATACACATTATCAAAGTCATCATCATTAACATGTAATTTCTTATCATATTCAAATCTCAATAACTTTGTATCCAAAATGAATATAAGGACATACCTTCTTGCGAAAGCATCAACCACAAAATTCTCCTTACCTTGTGTGTACTTGATTACATGAGGAAAAGTCTCAATACATTCCTCCCACTTGGTATACATTCTAGTCAACTTACCTTGTCCTTTCAAGTGCGTCAAGGACTCATGTTCTTGAAAGAAAGATCGGGTAGGGATTGTTGCACCTAGCATAAAATCAATATAATGCTCTATCTCTCTAATAGGTGGCAATTCACTAAACACACCACTAAGAATCATGACCTCATATCATTGCAACAAAGAAATAACAACACTAGGCAACGAGTCATTAAATTTGTTAATATAAAAAAAGCTTACCTTAGCATTAAAACTCACTTTTGTTTTTCATTTTCTCTCTACAATCTCTCTTTCTTTTTCCTCTTGTGGCTCCACTATTTTTTCTTGACTCTCAGCCACATCTCTATTTTCTTTTTCACTCTCTCTTTCTTTTGATGTTTCGGCCTTATTCTCTTTTTCCCTCTCTCACTCTTTTTTTCTTTCACTCTCCTCTTTTTTTGAACTCTCACCCTCACAATTGTTTTTCAACTCATTCTCTTTTTTTCTTGAGGTTTCAGCCTCACCCTCATATTTTTTCTCTCTCTCCTTTTCAATATCACTATTTCTTTTTTTTCTCAATCTCACTTTTACTCTTTCTTTTTTGCGCAATCTTGCTTTCATTCTTGTTTTTTAGCTCAATCTCACTTTCAGTACTCTTTCCTTTTGGCTCACTTTCACTTTTCAGCTCCAGTTGATCCTTATGGACCTGTTTTGTGGTTAAAGAAGCAAGCTTAATTGTTTTGTCATCCTTTACAAAACTGTATATGTTCTTGACCCCATCATGGATCACCTTCCTATCATACTATCATGGCCTCCCCAATAAGATATGGCCAACATGCATTGACACAATATCACAAACATCTCATCCTGATACTTTCCAATTGAAAAATATACTAACACTTGCTTATTTACCCTAACCTCTCCACAATCATACAATCACTACAAATTGTATGGTTTATGGTGTTTCAAGGTAGGTAAATTCAATTTTTCAACTAAAGTAGTGATAGCCACATTAGTACAACTCCCTCCATTAATGATCATACTACATACTTTGTTTTTGATGTGGCATCTAGTATGAAAAATGTTCTCCCTTTACTGCTATGTATCATTCATCTTAATATGTGTATTGAGAGCACGCCTGACAACAAGAGACTAACCATACTCTTCATTCTTATACTCATGTTTAATGTTAGGCTCATGTCTCCTCCTATCTCTCCAACTTTGCATATTTCTAATGACTACACATCGTTGATCCATCCTATCCCTTAATTCACCCAACGCCAAATTCAACTGTTCAAACTTTTGTTGCATGGCCTGCAACACAAAGTATGAATTGTCTACCATCCCCTTTGGTGATGAGTCACTCTTGTTAGACATTGTAATGCGTTGTACAAAAGAATGTTAGTGGAAAAAAAAAAACTCACATGCTCCCTTACATGTTTACATTCGAATAATGACACTTTACTTATGTTTTACTCTTAATTGACTTTTTCCAGATAATGATCTCACACTCTCGTGCATTTTACCTCAAGAGTTTTCCCACTCAAGTTCTTGAAAAAGTAATTGAACTCAATCAAGACAATACAATCTTATTTAATTCCAACTAGTAATTAGGCACAAGAAATAAGAACAAGAGAAACATAGAAGGAATAAAATGACACTAGAATCAAGGAAATTATACGAGAAAAAAAGTAATCACAAGACAAGATACCAACTATAATGATATATTCGGCCCCTTTGATGATATGGCAGCCCAAGACCAAAACACAAAGAACCCTAATGATAGAGTAATTTGGCAACCCTAGGAACAAGGAAATTTCTGCACTTTTTTTTTTTTGTAACCCTAGAACAATGAAATCCTAGAATTTAAGATACAATAAATAAAAGATACAATTAGACCTGATTGAAAACCTGGCTCTGATACCAAATGATGTGAACCGGCAGAATTGGAATCCCTTGAATGTACAATCAATTTAAAAACTCACTCAAAACAGCCAAAATCAAGTAAGTGGATGGAAGAATCTAGACCCGTTGAGGAACTCATTTCAAGAACCTAGATTATATTAAAATCTAGATCCGTTGAAGAACCTGTCTCAAGAACCCAGATTACAAAGGATGAATGCTACAAAGGTTGTGATTTACTTTCGATAAGTTCAAAAGTTTAATCAAGAACAATAGGAGATAAACTCAACTCACAATGAATAAAATTCATCAATTTTCATAAACTTTCATAAACTTCATAATGAGGCATAAAGGGTATTTATACTAAAACCTAATTAAAACCCTAGGCTAAAATTCCTCATCTTCCAAAAATACCCTTGAATGAGTAGTGCCGTGACTACATTACTGCTACAGTAACTTAGCCTTTTGAAATCCTAATTCAACAAAATAAAACATATGTGGGCAAAGTATCCTCAAGCCCAATTATTTTAGACTAATTCCTATAACTAATAAAATAAGCCATTTTAATGAGATAAATAAGTCCAAAGCCTTCAATCACATAAATATAATAATAGGCCATAATTTATATTGCACTTTTCCATTGCTTGTATCATGTGGATGAAAATTGGATCTCCTCTCAAGCACATTTTAAATATTGGGCTCTTGCTAAACTCGTCCCATGTGGATTGTATCAATTATTGCATTGCTTCCTTGCTCTTATTATCTTTCGATCTTATGATTGCCTCATCTAGAACTTGCAAAGAATCTTTAAGACTCGATCCATCTTGGAGCCCATCAATGAGAGACCTTCGATCTTAGCTGTCCATTCACCCTCTGGCCATAAAGGATGACAGAGACTGAGTGACTGATAAGGACAAGGCGTGCACATCCCTGCATCATACCTTGGATCCAATCATGCAGTCTTTTACCTAATAAGAGTCTCCCATGTGGCGTTGGGTCATACTTCTGAGGTCAAACGATATGACTTGTATGTTTGTAATCCTTTTCCACGGGCTCACTCTAGAAGTGACATCTCTTATGGAGTATGGGCCTTTGTGTATGACACCTAATGCTCTCTGAGCACCTCCGTGTTATCTCGGAAGACACATCATTTGCTCCTCTGGTATAGGGAGAAAAGTCCTTTATCACACGATGTTGAACCATGTCTGTCAGGCTTTCTACATAATTATGTTCACCCTTCTCCTTGGCTAGCTATACTTTGCTCGCCTGACTATCTCCTTGTCGCCCGCCTTTCTTTCGTGGGAGGGCTCTCTTCCCTTGATTCAACACAACCCTCACAAAAATAATTTTCAAGATGACAAAATCATTTTAGGAATAAAAGGATGGTTATTAAGAGTCTTGATAATGAAGACTCCTAACTAAAAAAAGTATATATAGAGAAATAGGTTAGTCTAAGGGGTTTTTTTGGGAATAGAGATGATTTCATCTCATCTTATTTGCTTCCCAAACATCACTCACACTTTTCAATTTCAAATTTTCAACTTTTTCATATAATCATTTTAACTTTCCCAAATTTCAAAACAAAACACAAAAAATAATTCAACTTTTTTAAATCCCAATATAAAAAGTATATTAAAAAATTAAATTCAAACAATATTTTAACTTTATGATATTTTTATTTAACTTTTTCTCTCTCATTTCTCAAAATCTAATAAAATATCTTAATTCAAACTATTTCATTACTATTCATAAACCATTTCACTGTTATTCACAGATTTCTCATATCATCTCATTTCCCAATCATCCCATAGATAATTTATTTGATATAGGATTTTCCCTAATAGGTTCGGGTATTACAATTTCAATTATGAGAATTAGTACATCACCAAAGAGATTCACAAAACCCTAATTCACAAAATGATATGGCATGATGTATTTCGTCATATTTGCTTTATAATAGTTGTAAGTAAACCATTTTCCTTATAAATAAAGAAAGTTTTATAATCTAGGTACCATAGCCACATACATTTGTAGTTTTATCTGAACCTCTTTGTGGACTAATTATTTTCTTTCAACTTTTTATCAACCAGTAAGTGCAAAGGTAGAAAGTAGATATTGTTTCCATGTATTCTAACAAGCTAAAGCATGTGGTAATTATTTTAAATAGATTGATTGAAAAGTGTTACGTAAGAATATCAACACTAAAAAACTAGGTTAACCCGGATGGCATGTAATGGAATGATCTCTTATTTTACTTGAGTCGGGCTAGTTGACTCTTTTACAAAACGAATCCGAATAATTCACCCCATAAATAATTAGTCCACGAGTAATTAGTTCACAAGTAATGTTAGGTATAAGTTCTCAATAAACAAGTCTCTTATAGACCTTTTGTAAAAATATGAATATCAGTAAAAAAGAAAAAGTTTTTTTACACTTTTATAATGATGTCTACTTTTTTACAGAAGACTTACGCGAAGCTTTTACAAATCATCTCTCTTTTCATTATACGTTTGATGGTAAATAGAAAAGAAAAACAAAAAGAGAGAGATTACAATTTGCAATGCAGTTCACACGCCAAGAGGCCAGGAAGAAATCAGATAACCATGCGTGTCTTTCCACATCAGCATACATCATATTCAGATTGTTATCGAATTTGAGCGTTAAACCGGGTGGAACTGGAGAATGGATCATTTGTACGATGTATGTTTCTCAGTGAAGCCAGTTCGCATATATTCAACTTTTTATTGTTTTTGGCATGTATAAAAAAATAGACTGGTTTTCGCCTTGGGGGTTATTCCGAGTTTTCTTGTTTGATTATTAGCTTATTATATAACAAATCTTATTCCTGTTGTCTCTAATTTTTTCCAGTCGGAATTAGGAAACAGAAAGTACACAACATTTTTAAAGCGTAGGTGCGAGTTTCTCCAGTTCCACCCGGTTTAACGCTCAAATTCGATAACAATCTGAATATGATGTATGCTGATGTGGAAAGACACGCATGGTTATCTGATTNTGCTGCGACTGCTGCACAAAGAAAGGTTGGGTCTCTTCAGTATGGTATGACGAGGATGTACTAAAGAAAAAGTTGTCACGGCTATTTGGGCAAAATGAAGTAATACACGCTGAGGAAGGCTTTCTTGGGAATGTGATAGTCATCCAGGGTTCGAGTGAGTACAAAGAATGAGGAGATGGACCAATTTGCGGGAAAGAACCCGCTTTCTCTATGTTAGACGCTTAGTGTTTGTCACGGGAAACAATATTTTAGTTAAATTACATTTTCAAATTGCAGAACCAGCACTAATCCCACCATACTGAGCCTTTGCCTGCAGCAAATTTGTGTCTAAAGCTATTCGATCATCAATGTGTTCTACCTTGGTCACTCCAGCCCGTGTCATAAAAAAAGGGTTGTTGTCGATATTGATAGCTATATCTGGCGCTAATTTCGCAGCCACGACACATTGAGGGGATTGTTTTGCTTGAAAGGATAAATCCCTCTGAGTTTCAGTTGCAGATCTTTCTTGATTTCCAGAACTAGATTTGCGATAATAATATGCAGGAGGGACACCCTGCGGAGGTAGGACTGCACTTCTCATAGCCGTTCTTTGATCATAGGCATCCTTGGCATTTCCATTACTATATGGTACAACTGGGCCAACAACTTTTCCAGGTTTGGCTGGATTAAAAAAAAAAAAAAACAGAGAGAAACAAATTTAGTTAAAATATGCTTTAAAAAAAAAAAAAAAAAAGACTTCAACACAGTTGCAACAGAAAGGGGTACCGAGTGGAATCCTCTGTGATGATGTCTGCATGGTTCTCCCAACATTCAATGGAATTCCATCTTTATCTCTGGAGTTTTTGTTGTATCCCACCTCTGCAGTTTGTAGATCTTTGGAGGAAGCAATATTTGATTGCTCTTTCGGAGGGATTGTACTTGAATGTACAATTGTAGACCTGTTAATATCATTGAAATGGAAAGTTGAATTTCACAACCACGCAGAGTGTAAAAGTAAAATGAGCATGGAGTGCGTCCGGTTTGAACATGAAATCTATGCCCCAGTAATGCGGTTGTAAGCCATAATGGCGATGAGAAATAAAATCCCACCCATGTCTCATGCCGTGTTTCCAGAGGAAATAGTAGGGGGATGGATGTTGAAGTCAATTAACTCAGTTTAATGTACACAAGTGTGCAGACAACTGGATGCATATATTTGCGATACCTCCATCACACTGAAAGGTCAAACCCAAATAAAAGAAGACATCTTCACCATATCCTCTTTCCATTTTTCTCTTAAATGAGTTTTCAAGTTTTTCACATTGTGAAACTCAAACCCTTCCGTTTCTATTCCTGTGGCTACGACAATATTACATGTACATTTAAATTCCATTTACACCCTGGAAAAAAAGGGAGGTTCACTATCAAATCCTTCAAACAGAAAAACAGACTAAATGGCTGGAATTATAATAGGTCTCACCATGAATAAGGGCTTATCGAGGGGACTACATGTAACCAAACAAGGGAACAGGCTGTGGAACAAGCAATGGTCAATTGAATCTCACACCTTAACACTTCAGTTTTACAACCAATATAAGGACACAATTGGTATAAGATAATTGTCAATACCTTATTACCATTTTTAACAAGAATTTTAGAAAATTTGAGCTACCGCTTCCATTATCATTAAAGAGTTGGTTGTAGTGAGTCAAGTCAGCGATGCTGATAGTCTGGGATATGACATAACCTTGGCCTTTCATTGGGGGCCACATTCAGGGCAAGCGTAACGTGAGAAGGGTTATTGAGAAGATTGAGCAATGGCTGGCTGATTGGAAAAGGATGTATTTTTCCAAAGGTAGTAGGATTACTTTAATCAAGAACAATTTCTATTTGCCTTCTTATTTCATGTATCTATTTTCTGCTTCCATCAAGTGTGGCTAACCACCTAGATATGCTACAATGGAAATTCCTTTGGGGACGGTTAGAAGAGGTCAAATTTCACATCATTAGGCCAAAGTATGTTTTCCGATCTCAGAGGATGGTTTAAGAGTTCGGAACTTGATCTTTAATTGTGCACTATTTGGGAAGCAGCTTTAGTGCTATCAGAACGAGAGAGGCATTCTGGAGAGTAATTGTAGAAGCTAAATACAAATGTTCTTGGAGCGGGCAGTATTGTAATAAGGTCTGAGGAACTTATGGGGTGGGATTTTTTTATTGGTAAAATAAGATTTTATTGATAGAAGAGAGTAGGCGTGGCCCAAGTACACAGACGAGATAATGGAAGAGCATAAGAACGTATTGGGAGAAGTTTTCTAATCATATTAGATTTGATTCATTGAAGTGAAACTGTGGAAGATGGTACCGATATTAGATTCTTGCATGATTTGCAGAGTGGTAGTAGAGCTCTTAAGGAAGTTTTCCCATGTGTACAGAGTGCCCTCTGATAAGAATGCTTTTGTGGATGACCTTTCGGAGAGATATAATGAGCTCCCTCGATGGAAGGTAAGTTCAACTAGAGCAGCTTGTGACTGGGAGGTTGATACATTTGCTGCATTATTTAACCTATTGGATTCCAATAGTTTGAAAAGAGGATTTTAAGACAAGCTTCTTCTTCTTCTTCTTCTTTTTAATAAGTAAAGATGTTAAGATAATCTTCTTACCAATATTTAATATTCAATCGCAGCTCGGAGATATTTATATTCCTCATTCCTCACATTAGCGACACCTTTTCTAGGAAGAGAATATAGTGGACTGGGCCTCTGAGCTGTGTTTTTCCTTGGATCCTCTCTGGAAAGATTCCCGCCATTGCTAATTTGAGGAAAACACACATTGCTGTGATTGAATGGTGTTACATATTTAAGAGTGGGGAGTGCATCAATCACCATTTAGTCCAATGTGAGATGGCTATACTTTGTGAAGTGAATTTTTCAGTCAGGTTAATTTGGCTTGGGTCATGCCCAAAAGAATAATGGACCTTTTCCACTTTGGGAGAGGATTAGGGGGTAGTTGACAAATTGCAGTAGTGTCAAAATGGTTCCCTGCCTCATATGATATATTTGGAGGGTAAGAAATGAAAGAAAACTTGAGGACCAAATAAACGATGGAGCACAAGACTTTTTCCATTATACTCTCTTCCTTTGGACAGCTTCCAGAGACATTAATGCCTTTACAAGACCTTTTTGTATCTTTTCCCCTTTATAAACAGGTGTCTCTCTTCTTTGCTTCAAGTGTACATGGATATCAACTTTTTCTGCATTTTTTTGAAGTTTTTATTTATTACTTATAAAAACAACTACAACTGGTCTGCAAGCAACAACACAGCAAACTATATGAGATGTTAACATATTCTAACTGTGTCATGATCATGTTGTGTATATGTAGAAAACCATAACAGAAGCTGCAGACAGACTATGGAAGAGCAGCTAAAGAATGCATTTACCTTGGAAGAGACACGTGCTTTCTTTCAAGTGGAAGTACTGGTCCGCTCTTATTACCATTTTCCTCAAGATAAGCGAACTGCTTTCGGAATTGATCCACGGCACTGTAAATAATGTGTAACCAGATTAGGAGAAATAGAGAGAGATCCTTAACCCATATTTCCATATGACGAAGAAAGTCAAATTGCAACTATAGCTAGAACCTTGGATAGAGAAAATTAGTCCTCTCAGTTCCATTCATGTAGTCTTTTAGTAGTTGAGGATGATACTCAAGTATTTCACGGAAAATTAGCTCTCGTATGTCCTCCTTTGTGACCTTTCGCCTCTCAAATTCAAACTCCATCTTTGTAATAGGTTGGCAGGAAGGTTCTCTCTCAACTTTAGCCAGTCCCTTGAAGTAAGGATCAGCAAGCGCCTGATATACCACCAAACCATAAATTTCAATGGACAAACAATAGTTGAGTATAAATAAAAGAAATTAAGGCAGCATATGCTATATAAATTACATATGTAATTCCAGGCTTTCAGTAGGAAAAGAATAGCATAAAATAAGGCACACATGGCAATGGCACAATATAATAAGACGAACCTCTTCAGCAGTAGGCCTGTCTTTTGGATCAAAGGCAAGCAACCTTTCCAATAGTCGAAGTGCTAAAGGATCGACATTCGGGAACTTCTGTTCAAATGGCACAGGCTGCTTTTTCCTCATGCTTGTTAAGTATCTCCTTGCTTTATCATTACGAACCTGCATCAAACACAGAAGAAAGTATATATTTCAAGCAAGAAAGTTTACAGTTCAAGCATACTTTAAGCACAGAATTTGAATCGAGTGAAATGATCGATGTTACACAGGAGAAACAGTTTGCCTACCCGAGAAATGGTATCTAATGAAGGCGTCCCAAGTAAATCAGTCATCAAATCCAGCTGATGTACAACATTTTTTCCAGGAAAAAGTGGTTTCCCAGTTAATACCTCGGCAAAAATGCAGCCTATACTCCAGATATCAATTGCTGGGGTATACTGCATCGAGAGCCATATAATTTGAGTGTGAGAATAATAAGTCAAAACTATGCAAGAACTAGAGCTAGGTTTTTTACATGCTACCAGAACATTATTCTGACACATAATACATTGGCACAAACTAATTTTTATGTCAATGTGATGTTCCAAAGATTCAGGGATCTCACACTTTGTATTGATGTAATTTTCTATGAGTATTTTACATATTTATTGGTTGTCACCTGGTAATGCTTGGGTTGTAATTTTAACTATTCTCAATGTGTTCCCAGCTTCCCCTCTCACAGCAGTAGATTAGTGCCAACTACAACTGAAAGTCTATCAAGCCAAATAATTTCCTATCTAAAGTCTACAGCAGTAGACATTAGTTTTTTTTTCCTTAACTAATAAAGACAGTTGTTAATTTAATATTGACCACCAATACTCCAACTTGTACTACAATGGAAATATGATATTTCATATTCATTTCTCATTCAATTTCTTCTTCCCTTTTTTAATAAGTAAAGAGGTTATTAAAGAACACATTTCTAGTTCTATATCACAAGCCCACTTAAATAGCATCTTGGCAAATGCCATACATTCACCTATCTTTCTATTTTTCACTTTCATTAATCACCAGAAGCTTGCTTCACAATTGTTTCAGATCAACAGATAACTCAACTTTTGAAGCCATATATTTAAGCTAATGCACCAATTTTCATTCAGAGAAAAAGCTCATTAAAATTTAGAGTAATGCTAGATATAGTTATGGGTTGTGCAAGTGCTACGCACTCCTTTTGAAAAAAAGTGGATCCACCATTACAAAATTAATTTTTTCATGTGGGTCTCATATTTACTCAATTTTTGTAAAATGAGTGCATGGTGCTTGCGCACTCTATGACTGTAAATATTATTTCTCTAAAACTTATTGAACATAAACAGCTAGAAAGGCCATAAGTTTCAAAGACCATGTAAAATCACGGCATCTCTTGCTCACAATTACTTTTCAGTCATGCAGAGGAAATGACTGCAGTTACATAAGCCAAAGCTGGTCAAAACATTATGAGCATAGCATTTGGCGGGAAGATATATAATTGTTGAGAAAAAAAACATTTGTTTTCTTCTGTTGGGTGGTTTCCTTGGGCAAAGTGTTGACTACTGAAAATCTTAGAAGGCGAGGTATGTTCATTGCTGATTGGTGTGTCATATGCAAGAAGGATGGGGAATCTTTAAACCACCTTTTTCTTCATTGTGAAGTGGCCAGGTTCTTGTGGAGTGAGGTTTTGAATCGGATTGGTTTACTTTGGGTATTGATGCCCAAGGAAGTGGTGGATTTATTGGTAGGGTGGAAGGGTTTGAAGGGTAGTAAGAATGCTGCTCATGTTTGGAAGATGATTCCTTCTTGTCTCATGTGGTGCCTATGGCTTGAAAGGAATGGGAGATGCTTCGAAGACAAAGAACGATCATTGGGAGAACTTAGGGATTTCTTCTTTAGTACTTTGAGTTTGTGGGCTAAAGCTTTTGTAATGAAAGATATTTTCCAGATTCTGTTTTAGTTTTCCTTTTGTTCTTGGAAAGTAGTAGGTATTTCCTTTGTATACGTCCTGTATACTTGGGCTTATGCCTATTTCTTGGGAATAAAATCTTTTATTACTTATAAAGAAAAATAATAATTGCAGGCACCTATATGCCTGTTTCACAGAACATAGAGGAAATGATCCACAAATAGAAACAACAATCAAGAATTAAAATCTGCGACATTACCCTCTAAAATGCAATAAAATCTTTAGTCCTACCTTTGAAAAAAATGATCCACAAAGCTCTGGAGCTCTATACCATCTTGTAGCAACATAATCCTGCAAATGTGAGATAAGAATTCCTTGAAGCATAACACTACTTTCAATGGATGTGGAAAGTAAAAATGACATCACGCACTCTACAAAAATATTATAAAGATTAAAATATTAAATAAATTGAAAAACAACATATATATCTAACATCTGTGAATGACATACCGTCCAAAATATTGTTGTAGGTGTATCACTGAATGCAACTCTTGCTAAACCAAAATCGCAAATTTTAAGTTTACAGTTTGCGTTTGCCAATATATTCTTCGGTTTTAAATCTCGATGGTAGACATTTGCTGCACCCATGTGGTCAAATATTAGATATGAACACCTTACAGAAAGCCCTAAGCTCCCTCGTAAGCAACCCCCCCAACCCTAGGACCCACATGATTCAGGTGGGGGAAAAAAGGAAAGTGAATAAAAATATAGTATGAAAATTCAAGAAGCAACGTCAAGGTCAAGGGTAAAGCTACAGAGCAATTAGGTTGAAACAAGTACCAGTGTGAATATACTTCAATGCACGAAGTAGCTGGTATAGGAAGAACTGATAGTGTTCTTGTGTTAGGTCATCATTGGCTTTGATGACTTGATGAAGATCTGACTCCATGAGCTCAAAAACGACATATATATCTTTGAAGTCCCTTCTTGATGGTGGAAGCATAATGTGTTTTATTTCAACAATATCAGGATGTCGTAGAAGTCTAAGCAGCTTTATCTCACGAAGAATGCGCGCAGCATCTGATATGTGCTCAAATATATCATGTATTTTCTTTATTGCCACTTTTTCACTGGTATGAGTGTCAATTGCTGAGCAAACAACACCATAACTTCCTTTCCCAATAACTTCCTGAATCTTGTATCTATTGGCATCACCATATTCGGAGAAAAAGTCCATCTCAGATGAATTCTATGAAATAAAAAAAAGGCAAATAAGAAAGAAATAGTCAAAAGCAGAAAAAGGTGATATATAAAAATCAAACATATGCTTTCAGAAAGAAAATGAAAGAACCCATCAGATATTGGATACAAATTGTGACAGGACAAGACAGACTCCAACAAATATAGACAAGACAACTGAGAAAGGTCTGAAAGAAAGAGAAGAGGGATGAAGCAAGCATGCCAACAAAGAGCGTATTAGTAGTGCTGGACACAGACAAAGCATGTCCAATGGCACAACAGGAAACGTTGTGAATTAACATCAGGTCTAATAGGGAATTATTCCCATTCTGCTAGAAGTAACCTGACTGATTAGCACAAACTTCATTAAAAATTTATCCAAGTTGCAAGCTATATCCACAAATAAAGAAACTGTTTTTTTCTTTATTTTATTGAAGTACAGAAGATATAGCATTTTATAAAAACATCAGATAATCTGTTTAATAGGCAAAGAGCAACAAAACATGAATCAATATAACTGTTGATATTACTTAGCCTTTGTATTTGCATTATTGATTTCCATTATAATTAATGTGCTGATGCTTGATTCTTTTAACATAACAAAGTTTGCATCCATGGGCGAAATGCAGGCTCTGGGGGTAATGTATAACTGCATAGAAATATTGTGTGGGTGTGTCTATATTCTCATAGCAGTATAAATAGACAAAACAGAAACACAGATATATTATTATGTAAGAACAGGAGAAAAGATAATATCATTTTTATTCAACTGAATATCCCATTTCTACAAATTTGACTCAGTATTACCAAAGGCAGTTTATATCCCATATCATACAGCATGTACAGTGCTCACAGACTAATATTATTCCCTATCTCCCCTATATCCGATTCAAAAAGATAATGAGAAATCAAATAAATAAGTCAGCTTAACTACTTAAGATTCTTGAGCACGAATTGTCGGAGATGACTACTTCTAATTTTCAAGAAAAATTTAGATTCTTAAAAACCAGGAAAAAAACTCGAACTTCCTAACTGCTCCTCTATCCATCTTAAAAGACAGAATATGGTCCATGATTTCCAACATTCAAAAAACAATTACAACCCAAGAAAAATTGAAGAAAATCTAAAAAATCCAAAACTGATGCAGATGAACTGAAAATTTTCCCCGTGGGGAGGAACTTTCCCGTAGAAAAATGTGTCTCTGAGAGAGAGAGAGAGAGAGAGAGATAACATGATACCAAAGAGAAACATAAGCATTAAATCCAACGGATAGCATTCCAGAATAAGAACGAAACCCACTTCTTTTAAATGTAAATTTCGCGGTAACGATTCCCGTTCTCAATTGTCATCATAACGCAAAATAGAAATAAAACCTGATTGCATTAAAATTTCAAGCTAAAAGCTAAAAGCATTCAACTAAAAAGCCGGCATCAGTCAATCGAAGACAAAAAAATATCATTAGCATCCCCTACAGAACCAATAATTAAATCCAATAACTGTCACATCCACAGCCAGCAGAACCCAACAAATCCCACATACACCATCAGGAAAAAATTCCCGTAATTTTAAACACCAGAACCTAGGTCCTAATTTTCACCTATGCAAACACTGCCCCAATCATCATACACCATAAAAAAAACTCCCTTAATTCCAAACACCAAAACCTAGATCCTAAATTTCACAAAAAATAAAAAATAAAATAAAATAAAACCCTGCTCCTATCATCATTTTCTCAAGACACGAATAATGAATGGTAAATGTTAAATTCCCTTCTAAAACACCAAAATTCAGTCTTAATATCAAATAATAGATTTACATATAAATAGACACAAAAATCCAATGCCAATCATTGTATATTACTCGCCGAAGAATGAATCTTTATTTAGAAAGAAAACCTTTTTTCTCTGATCTTGCTGCATTTTTAGCCAAGCCCAGAAACCAGTTTCCAACGAGTCAGGTTAACCTGTTCCCAAATTGCGATCAGGCAGAAACACAGAAAACGCAGGCCTCAAATTCGCTCAAAATGTCAAACTCAGCCACATTTGCCCCACCTACCCCTGCTACGGATCACAAGCCCACAGTCCCTCCTTATTCTTCTTCCTCCAAATCCCTTCAAGCAACATAGAAGAATGCAATCCAAAAGCAACAGATCCCTCATGCACACCTTGCCCTCCAATCCCAAATCTTTCCCACACCAAGCAGCAAACTATGATACACAAGTGCTATAATATAGCACTCAATCTCATAATTGAAAGCCGAGAGAAAGAAACATAGAGAGAGAAGTTGGGAGAGGGAGGCTTGGTAGCTGAGAGATCTGTAACACCGACAAAATTGGAGAGAGAAAAAGAGAGGATAAAAAGGGTAGCGGAGAAGACAGGTATGTAAGGAATCAATCTAGGGGGGCTTAGCTGTTGAAGAACGGTGTGGGGGTAGTATTGGTATTTGAGCCTTTCTTCTGTTTATCCGAAATGTATGGATACTGATATCGTCGTCGGATATGGAAGTGTCATTTTCTGTAAATTATGCACAGACGCAGGATCGATTACGTACAGTTTACATTTTCTTAAAAAAAAAAAAAACAAAAACAAAAATACTAATTGCCTCCTCCCAATTTTACTATATTTACAAGCAATCCACAATTTCCATTAGCATCTCAATACATATAATCCAACTATACACATTCAAGATTAACACTTTAATAGGAATGAAAATCTATGACATAAATAACAATAATAGAAGAATGAAACTATTAAGTAGAGTGATCTTTTTTCCCTTTTGAAATCCCTCTCTATCCCTCTTCATTCATTGGGAGGTGCTAATTGGATCGCGAAGTGCCAAAATTCAATCGGACGGTGGCTAACGGCCACTGCACGACAAGATCAGCACATGTGAAGTGGTCGGAATATGATCGCGGGGTGGCTCGCGGTTACCCTGTGTGACGCCCCCAAATTCCGCTTGGGATTGAACGGACATTTGAAGCGTCGAGACATGCAACACAAGGTTACCTGCCCCCGTTCATGACAGATAAGATGCAATGTTCCTAACATGCATCTAGCATTATGCAATATTCGCAGCGGATAATTTTTCTCTTTAGCAAAACTATGCACCAAACCAAAAATATCCCAAATACTTGAAACATATTTCATACATAAAGGCATACTAAAAAGCCGTGATCACCACACTAGTCTAAAATGGTTATGATCAAGAGAATACTTGAGATACAACTCCAAAAGTACAAGTATTAACCTAAGTTAAATACTATACCATCATCAACATCGCACCGTAGCCTAGATGACCGTATTCAGATGGTCAGATTCCAATTCTTCTTTGGGTCCTGTAACAAGATCTACCATTCGGGGGGAATGGTAGTTGGGACTACCACAGTGAGATTTGATTACAAATCTCAGTAAGTTAACATAAAACTCACACACAGGTTAAAGATGCATGCATGGCAGTAAAAGCATAAATGCATAAGTAAAGTCGTACATAAGCATAGCATAACTTGACATATAACATGACATAACCAGAACTTAAACGTGAACTGAACTTGACTTAACATGACATGAACTTGAGTTTAAAACATAACATGGACTTGAAATGTAGCATGAACGTAAACATGCATAACATAAATATGAACTTGAAAATAACATAAACTTGAACATATCATGACATAAACGTGAACTTGAGACATACTGTAAACGTGAACTTAACATGATGTGAACATGAACTTGGAACATAACTTGATCATGAACATAACATGTACGTGTACATAACAAAACATGAACTTGATCTGAAACTTGACTTATCATGCACTTGATCTGAAACTTGACTTAATACGTACTCCACAGTTGTTGTGGCCCCACGTATTCTACGTGTCACAATTGCTGTGTCTCACGTAGTGTATGCTCCACAGTTGTTGTGGCCCCATACTTCATGCTCCACAGTTGTTGTGGCCCCATGTATACACGTAACATAAAATATAATACGTACTCCACAGTTGTTGTGGCCCCACGTATACACGTAACATAAAATATAATACGTACTCCACAGTTGTTGTGGCCCCACGTATACACGTAACATAAAATATAATACGTACTCCACAGTTGTTGTGGCCCCACGTATACACGTAACATAAAATATAATACGTACTCCACAGTTGTTGTGGCCCCACGTATACACGTAACATAAAATATAATACGTACTCCACAGTTGTTGTGGCCCCACGTATACACGTAACATAAAATATAATACGTACTCCACAGTTGTTGTGGCCCCACGTATACACGTAACATAAAATATAATACGTACTCCACAGTTGTTGTGGCCCCACGTATACACGTAACATAAAAAATAATACGTACTCCACAGTTGTTGTGGCCCCACGTATACACGTAACATAAAAATATAATACGTACTCCACAGTTGTTGTGGCCCCACGTATATACGTAACATTAAATATAATACGTACTCCACAGTTGTTGTGGCCCCACGTATTCACGTAACATAAAATATAATACGTACTCCACAGTTGTTGTGGCCCCACGTATTATACGTAACATAACATGTCTTATCTTTCTTAATGCATGAGATATTAATTAATATCATATACTTTTCTAACATGGCGTATACTTGTAAATGACACAATATGATTTAATCATAACATTTCATGGCATACTTAACATGGCATACTTATAACATACATCATTGTATGATAGAAAAGATTATGTAACAGATAATTATTCATGAGAGATTAAATCATACGTAGCAGATAAACATGTAATGACATAGCATGACATGGCATATACGATAACATACATACATAAATTGTAGTTCTCTTACCCATCACACATACACAATAAACTGATAGTAAGTTAGAGGCTAACTTACCTCGATTGTCACGTTCTACGAGAATAAAGTGCGATATACGAGAAACTGTAAAAGGTCATTCTAAAAGTTAGAAATTTAATTACTAACAATTAGAAACATGGAAACAAGTTATCTTAGAGTAAAATTATCATTTTACCCTCTACATGTGGGAAAACGACCATTTTACCCATAACTTAAGGATTTCATATCCTAACTCCAAAAATTTCCAAAATTTACATTCCTCATGTAAATTTTGTTCTAAACTCAAATATCAACTCAGAAAAAAATTTAAAACAAAACAACACTATGGAAAACACACTATGGCCGAAACATCCATAGGCCATTTCTCTTGATTTTTGTTACAATTCCTTCCAACTTCAAAACTCATGCTTAAACCAAAATTTTACAACAAACATCTTCCAATCCTAAGTTTAAAACCATACTTGAAACATCCATTTAGAAAAAGCTAATAATCAACACCAAACTTTTTTGTAAAAAGATCAAAACACTTGAATCACAAGCTTTGTCCTTAAATCAAAACATCTCCAAGAATTCCAAAAAATCTAATCTTACTTCTAACATATTCATAACATCATCCTCAGATAAACCATGCTTTAAATCATCAAACTAAAGTCACCAAAATCACAAAAATAACACTTGGAGTTTTTGATTTTACACTTAGTCCAAAAACAGAAACTTTTTCTTAACTAGCTTTGATAAATCTCTTGATCAATGGCTTAAGAAGGTGAGATCTTTGAAATAAAGTATCACATGGTTTAAAAACGTGTCCTAAAGAATATCCAACCATCAAAATTAAAATCACATGGCTAAAACCCAATAAAACATGGATCTAACCTAAAAACATCAAATCTTAGGCCTAACCGAAATTCTCTTGCATAGAAAAATCATATCTTTGAAACTAATACTAAATATCTCCAAAATAACATCCTAACATGAAAATAAGAGACTTAGGATCATCATATAAAAATATCAAAGCCTTTAGAGTAAGATCAAACCTCAAAATATTCAAACTTTATCCAAATAAAAACTGTTTTGTCACTTCCAGTTTTCATGTTTCTAGATCTAATAAAATCTATCATCAAAATCTTTATTCATGCAACAAAACCTCAATGAAAACTCTTAAACACATTCTAAGAACACTCCATAAAATTTTCGGACCAAGATATATCCATTAGCTTGGTCAAAAACTCCAAAACATAACACACTCTCCAGATTCACGCCCAGAATGACCTTTCCATGGTTAAAAATACTTTTGACCGACCAAATGACCATGGAATGATACGAAAAATACATCTACGGAAACTAGACTCAAAGAGGAACAACTTTTATGAAGGAGTCATCGTGTGAAAATACTTACAAAGGGTCGAAAAACTCCACGCAAAAAGACCCAGAAATCTGCCCGAGAGAGCTCTTTTGGGTTTCTCTCTAAGAACGGGGTGAAGAAATGATTAAAGTGAAGTAAGTGTGTCTTGCACGACTCAAGACTTCTGTAGGGAGAATATTTGGACCTTAATGATCATTGAGTGGAGGTGTAGACATGTGACATAATGTAGAGGATAGTGGGGGGCAAAAGACAACTTACAAAGGCTATGAGACATGGGACTTGATGGGGTGGGTTCCTCCATATTAATGAGTGCAACTTGATGCAATGAATGGTCTGCCAAGTGGGGGAGGAAATTTCTCCAAGAAGCTATGCCAAGGTGGCCAAAATTCGTGGGCTTTAGTGGGCCTTAGTGGGCCTCAACCAAGTGGGCTTCAATTTGGGGTTTAAAGGGGGTTTGGTTAGGGTTTGAGATGCTATCAAGCCCAAATCCAATTTTTCTTGGCCCAATCAAATTTCTAAGGTTTAAAATGTTGGATAAAGATGTCATAATAGGAATTTGAGAAATTAATAGCATGTGAAAGTGATTTAATCAAGTGATTAAACACAATACTAGAAATTGGATCAAAAAGGGTTTGAATGCCAACTTTAGGGTTTGGGGAAACCGTTTAGGGTTTCGGTTTCAACCAAGTTTTTGGGGTTTCAAAAGGATTCCAACCATTTAGGGTTTTACTAGGGTTGAAACCCTCTTCATCTAACTCAATTTGGTTGATCAGATGAAAAAAAACTGTTTTGCTTAGGTGGCATGATCTCACACATTGATTTCCTTCACAAATCCATCTAATGGTTTCTCTTTGTGCCAAGTATCTAATACTATTCATTATGTGTGGTTAAGATCTTGCCAAGTGTCCAAATAAAACTTCTCTAACCTAATTTGGACATTTCACACTGTGATTTTGAAACCACTGCACTTAGTACGCTTATCGAGGTTACTATTCACTCCGAAAAAGTGCATAATAAACTTAGTACTGAAAAATCCTAAATATTCAACTGAGTCTAGTGGCGTAAACTATAACGTAATCTGACACTTCTAACTACCTCAAACAAATAAAATCACATTTCTGGCACCATAGTGAGTGATAAAACTAATTATGTTGACATACTAGAACTTATGCGATTAGCCGATTCGTAAAAACTTATGGGGTTTTCACGAGATTTCTAATGTCTATAGAAATTCCACCATTGAATTTCTAGCGGGCTGTTACATCCTCCCCTCCTAAAAAAAAGATTTCGTCCTCGAAATCGACGCAAGTACAAACATAAAACACGCTTAAAACACTGTAGATAGTTTGAAAAAAAAAGAACCGTCCGTGACCCGACAAGTGCTGCAAAGTCTCGGGGCCTACTCTATGAATTTAATACGGCTAGTGATTTGAACAAACGCCTGATGTTGATGACAACCGTGATTGAAGGCTTTGAGTTTCTATAAAGAAACAGGATCATCTTCATCCATCGGAAAGAAAAAACATCGCTTCTTGACCTGTGTTTTGTTTTTCCATAACAAAATAATGGCTGGGCAAAACTCTTCCACTAATGTTCCAGACTTGAATCAGGAACCCTTGACGCATCAACCATCAATCTTCTCTCCTGAGGTCGTCAATACTACGATAGGAGCAGCGAACTGTTCTTCTAGTAGGACTGATTCTGAGATTATTACAGAATCATGGAAGCTCAGTAGTCAATATGCTGCCTCTGTTACGATCATGTCTCGGAGGTTACTGGCGAGGGTAAGTGAGATTGATCATCTTAACATCCAAATATCTGAGTTACAACAGAAGCTTGCTAATAAGGATAGAGAAAATAAAAGGCTACAGCAAGAAAACCAAGAGTTGAAGAAATTTGCAGATTGGTATGCTCATGATCTGCAACCACGAATAGAAGAGCTGGAACGAGAAAGGATTCAGATACAGGGTCAACATCGGCAGATAACAGCAGAGGTTCATCGTTTTCTAGAGAAATAGGGACAAACTACTGTTAATCTAGCTGGCTTAGTAAGAAACTTTTGACAAAGCGTGTCCAGCATATCTTGTATTTCTTTTGACTAAATAAGATTTGAAGAGAAACTAGTTTGTCTTCTTCTTTATGTTATCTCTATAAAGTCAGTCTTCAACTCAATCCAATATGCATCAAAACTTATTCTCATCTCTATAACTCCTCTGCATTCCTTCAACATTCTCGCCTTAAGTTTTCAGTTCTTTTCTCAATGGCTCAATCTTCTAACATTTCCCTAGATCCATCCATGAGGTATTCAGCACCTCAACCTCCTGTCCTTTCTGCAGCTGCCATAGGTGCCATGCTGCAGCAAGAAAATACTAGTATGGCTAATAAGTCAGACTCCGATGCTGTCTACGACTTGGTGAGTCTTGGGACTCGCTACTCATCTTCTATAATTGCTTTTTCCCAGCGGGTACAAGCCAAAAACCAAGAGGTTGAAAGGCTTAAAGAACAAATTGTTGTACTTCAACGAATTGTTCAAGAGTCTCACACCAGGGAAGGAATCCTTCGGCAGCAGAATAAACAGCTGAAAACTCTACTGGATTCTTCATTCCGCTTGCCAGCTCCCATGAATAGGGATGATATGATATTGTATGAAGAGAGTGAGCGTCTCCAACATGAGGCTAAGAACCTCAAGTTTATGTAGAAGCATTTTATTAAAAAAAATATCTCTTTATATTTATGAACTCTGGTTTTATCCTTTAAGAGATATTCGTAACATGCTTCATACCTATTTCTCTTCTAATCATATATAATCTATCTTCTGGTAAAGGTTTTGCGAAAATATCTGCTAACTGATCATGTGTGTTTGTGAACTCTATTACTATATCGCTTTTCTGCACATGATCTCGAAGAAATTCAAGCCTAATGAAGACTAAAATCTCAAGCCTAGTATTTGGTGCATTTCCTAAGGACATGTGGATTTACAACCCAGAGACGTATTGCTCTGATACCACCTGTGACGCCCCCAAATTCCGCTTGGGATTGAACGGACATTTGAAGCGTCGAGACATGCAACACAAGGTTACCTGCCCCCGTTCATGACATATAAGATGCAATGTTCCTAACATGCATCTAACATTATGCAATATTCGCAGCGGATAATCTTTTTCTTTAGCAATACTATGCACCAACTAAATATATCCCAAATACTTGAAACATAATTCATACATAAAGGCATACTAAAAAGCCGTGATCACCACACTAGTCTAAAATGGTTGTGATCAAAAGAATACTTGAGATACAACTCCAAAAGTACAAGTATTAACCTAAGTTAAATACTATACCATCATCAACATCGCACCGTGGCCTAGTCGACCGTATTCAGTTGGTCAGATTCCAATTCTCCTTTGGGTCCTGTAACAAGATCTACCATTCGGGGGGAATGGTAGTTGGGACTACCACAGTGAGATTTGATTACAAATCTCAGTAAGTTAACATAAAACTTATACACAGGTTAAAAATGCATGCATGGCAGTAAAAGCATAAATGCATAATTATAGTCATACATAAACATAGTATAACTTGACATATAGCATGACTTAACCAGAACTTAAGCGTGAACTGAACTTGACTTAACATGGCATGAACTTAAGCTTAAAACATAACATGAACAATCAACATAACATGAACGTGAAACATAACATGGACATGAACATAACATAACATGAACGTGAGCTTGAACGTATCATAAACGTGAACATAACATGATGTGAACATGAACTTGGAACATAACATGAACATGAACATAACATGTACGTGAGCATAACATAACATGAACTTGATCTGAAACTTGACTTAACATAAACTTGGAATCTTATTTAATTGTCTTGATTAATAACGTGCATTAATACGTACTCCACAGTTGTTGTGGCCCCACGTATTCAAGTAACATAAAACATAATACGTACTCCACAGTTGTTGTGGCCCCACGTATTCTACATGTCACAATTGCTGTGTCTCATGTAGTGTATGCTCCACAGTTGTTGTGGCCCCATACTTCATGCTCCACAGTTGTTGTGGCCCCATGAATTCACATAACATAAAATATAATACGTACTCCACAGTTGTTGTGGCCCCACGTATTCTACATGTCACAATTGCTGTGTCTCATGTAGTGTATGCTCCACAGTTGTTGTGGCCCCATACTTCATGTAACATAAAATATAATACGTACTCCACAGTTGTTGTGGCCCCACGCATTATAAGTAACATAAATATAATACGTACTCCACAGTTGTTGTGGCCCCACGCATTATAAGTAACATAACATAAATATAATACGTACTCCACAGTTGTTGTGGCCCCACGCATTATAAGTAACATAAATATAATACGTACTCCACAGTTGTTGTGGCCCCACGCATTATAAGTAACATAACATAAGATATAATACGTACTCCACAGTTGTTGTGGCCCCACGCATTATAAATAACATAACATAAATATAATACGTACTCCACAGTTGTTGTGGCCCCACGCATTATAAGTAACATAACATAAATATAATACGTACTCCACAGTTGTTGTGGCCCCACGCATTATAAGTAACATAAATATAATACGTACTCCACAGTTGTTGTGGCCCCACGCATTATAAGTAACATAACATAAGATATAATACGTACTCCACAGTTGTTGTGGCCCCACGCATTATAAATAACATAACATAAATATAATACGTACTCCACAGTTGTTGTGGCCCCACGCATTATAAGTAACATAACATAAATATAATACGTACTCCACAGTTGTTGTGGCCCCACGCATTATAAGTAACATAAATATAATACGTACTCCACAGTTGTTGTGGCCCCACGCATTATAAGTAACATAACATAAGATATAATACGTACTCCACAGTTGTTGTGGCCCCACGCATTATAAATAACATAACATAAATATAATACGTACTCCACAGTTGTTGTGGCCCCACGCATTATAAGTAACATAACATAAATATAATACGTACTCCACAGTTGTTGTGGCCCCACGCATTATAAGTAACATAAATATAATACGTACTCCACAGTTGTTGTGGCCCCACGCATTATAAGTAACATAACATAAAATATAATACGTACTCCACAGTTGTTGTGGCCCCACGCATTATAAATAACATAACATAAATATAATACGTACTCCACAGTTGTTGTGGCCCCACGCATTATAAGTAACATAAATATAATACGTACTCCACAGTTGTTGTGGCCCCACGCATTATAAGTAACATAAAATATAATACGTACTCCACAGTTGTTGTGGCCCCACGCATTATAAATAACATAAAATATAATACGTACTCCACAGTTGTTGTGGCCCCACGCATTATAAATAACATAAATATAATACGTACTCCACAGTTGTTGTGGCCCCACGCATTATTATAACATAACATGTCTTATCTTTCTTAATGCATGTGATATTATTTAATATCATATACTTTTCTAACATGGCGTATACTTGTAAATGGCATAATATGATTTAATCATAAACATTTCATGGCATACATGTATCATATGGCATACTTAACATGGCATACTTATAACATACATCATTGTATGACAGAAAAGATTATATAACAGATAATTATTCATGAGAGATTAAATCATACGTAACAGATAAACATGTAATGACATAGCATGACATGGCATATACGATAACATACATACATAAATTGTAGTTCTCTTACCCATCACACATACACAATAAACTGATAGTAAGTTAGAGGCTAACTTACCTCGATCGTCGCGTTCTATGAGAATAGAGCGCGAGACACGAGGAACTGCACAACAGCTGGAAGAGGAACACTCAAGTCCTTAAGATTTTCACTTCTGAACTCAATTGCCATATTGTAAGCACTTGCAACACCACGGCCAACTTGAGGTTTCACTATACTCGGAAGAGATAAATTGACTTCAGAAAGCCTTTGCACTAAAACAAGTTCATTAAAATTATCAATAACAACCAAACAAACAACTCATTTCTCAATCCATATACTCTTAGCCATAGTCAACCACAAGATGACACCAGTCATCCCGGACTATAATCCATATCATCACTGCTTCGGGACACTGTCATACAGTTTCCCAACATTACACCATACGCTCCACACTTCTCTGCTACGCCATTCAACCCTTCGTGACACGCCATCCGGTGTATCACGACTTAGTACAGAGTACACTCACGTGAACTCTCTTCCATTCACACTACAAAACCCATCACTGCGATACACGTCTCACGGTGCATCGCTACGCGACACGGAGTACGCGCTACGCGTACTTCCTTCGCTACAACACTCATCAACACGATGCACATCACACGATGCATCGCCATACCACACGGAGTACACTACATGCGTACTCCCTTCCTTCTACGACCCACATCACTACAGCGCATGTCGCGCGGCGCGTCGCTGCATTACACAGAATACGCTACACGCGTATTCTCTTCACACAACCCGCCGTATCACATCTACGGCATCCATCTCACGCCTATACTTCACAGCACAGTCCACAAAACTACAAAATCAAGCCTAACACTTCACAACCACACTTCGTTTCACAACTACGCAGCGAACTCCACAAACACTAACTACACAGTCTACAGCCAACTAAAACAATTATGTTAAACATAAATAACTAAAGATAGAGGGTTAAGACGAGAGAGATGTGATTGCTGTCGAGAAAGAATCCAAAACTGATAATTTTAGCGGGCTGTTACACCCTGCATGGAGGAGGAGGCCCTTCTTGACTCAATTTTTTTAACTCTATTATTCCCAAATGTATTATTTTAATAATTTCTTAGATTTTAAAAAATATTTCTCTTTTTATTATAAGTTTTTTAATAAATGAGCTCATGCTTAAGTATGGCGACAAATTTTAATTTTTTATTGAATGAAACGTGTCATTGTTGCCAAGAGTGTTGGACGAAGCTATTGCTAGTTTCTTATGACCTAAGATTATTTAAAATTGATATACCTCTTTGCAAACTAGTGAAAATCTAAGTACCAAACTTGCACTTAACCCAACAAGCATCAGAAAACGATGTAAGAAAAACAAAGTATTGGATAAACACTTTTTCATTTTTCCCATTGTTCGCTCTCAACATTCGAGGATTCATAGGATCATATTTTACACTGTTGCAATTTGTGTGTGCCATATAATTCTCCCAACCTTGCAAAAATATCCACTAATCTTTTGGATATAACCAAAGCCAAATCCAACTCCACCACATAGATCATTTTAGTTCTTGAGTTATTTATTGCGAAAAGCCTTCTCTAAAAGGACTGTTCGTATAATTAAAATGGTAGGAAAAGGACTGTTCGTATAATTAAAATGGTAGGAAAAAATAGTAAAAAAGTAATGATAAAATATTAAATAAAAATGAATAGTAATACAAAATAATAAAAAATAAGTGAAAAGTACTAATAAAATAATGAGAATACTCTACCACCCAAACTGGCCCAATCTACCAAATACTCCACTAACTAAAAGAGTTACTATTTTATAAGATATGATTAAAAAAAAAAACCTAATGTATGAGTATCAGAAATTGAAAAATCTTGTGAAGGCATTAATTTATCAATATTGAGCTGCTCTAGAAAAACTAGGATTCCACTAAGAAGATTCACTTGATTCCTTAAAAAGAGAGAGAGAGAGAGAGAGAGAGAGAGAGAGAGAGAGAGAGAGAGAGAGAGAGAGAGAGAGAGAGAGAGTCACTTGATAAATCCAATAGATCAGCCACTGCAACATCTTATTTCCACTCCATAAGCCGTACCAAAATTCGATCCTCAAGCAAGTTTTTAACTCTTATATTGCCCTTGAAAATAAGAGAAAACCTTATTTCAATTTAATAGGAAAATTATGAACTATTCATAGCTTGGTCCATAAAAGTCCTCTAATTGCTTCTCCATACGATTAGCCACACTAGTCGGTAGATAGAATAGGGACAAGAAATAGGTAAGCAAATTGAAGATCACACTCTTGATCAAGGTGATCCTATAACCTTTAAAACTTACCAAGACATACAAGAAATTAAATTTATAAAAACTACAAAACTAATTTTTCTAAAATGACTGATGTTAAGATCAAGCGCTTACCACTTGATCATTGTTGTTAGCAGAGGCGCAACTTTATCATTATACAATTTGACAACACAGAGCCCCACATCTATACGTGCTATGGGTAGGCATGAGGGTCTTCATAATGCACACAAGTTGTATCTGCAGGTTGGGCTATCAAGCACCGATAGACTCTCATAAGTCTAGCGAGTCCCTAAGGGAGATCGTTGGAGCCCATAATCCAACAATCTTCCCCCCAACGACAGCCGGGGGACTTCAATCCGCGACCTCACTCTAATACCACTTGTTAGGATCAAGCGTTTACTATTAGGCCAAAACTAACTGTTTTTAGCAGAGGTGCAACTTTATTTCATTGTACACTTTGGCAGTGCAGAGTCCCACATCTATATGTGCTATGGACCGGCATAAGGGGCTTCGTAGTGCACACAAGGTGCATTGGCGGGTTGGACTGTCAAGCACCTATAGACTCCTATAAGTCTAGTGAGTCCTTGAGAGAGATCGCTGGATCCCATAATCCAACAACTGATAAAGAATTTGTGGTCCTAAACTAGAGAATGGTTGATCATGCGAGCTACTACTCCTATGCAGCCCTTTGGTAAGATGTAAGCCTGCATTACCAAAAAGGTTATCGTAGGGGTGACTCAATGGCCAGTTGATAGAGAAATACAAATAGTATACCGTGATAAAATAAGACATGGTTGCACAAGCCAACACAACCAAATGGGTGGCTCATGTGGCCATCTCAAATTGACCACAACTTAGTTGTGGGTCTCTAACACCCTATGGGTTGAGACAAATGACAAACCAAAGAATGATTGGTCACAATGGTGGCTCCCACAATCATTCCATATTTCATTAGTCTTTAGCCTTTGGGACTAGCCACAACCACTATTGATGGCTCCACAGGTGGTCAAGCGTTTGCCAGTAAAGGATTGTGAGATGGCTAACCATCTCATCCAACCTATTGAGGGTAGCCAACTACCCTTTGAGAAGTATTTATTTCTTTGAAGGGATAGTTCTAAATTTGTAGTGTTTGATGTACTGATTTGAGACTGAATTGTCAATATCAATTTAGTAGTTAACATAATAAGAGCAACATGGTTGTAAAATCTACAGTATTAGTAGCAACACTTTTTTCTGTAATGGCGTATTTTGAATTATTTTATGATAAATTTTTAGTTGATAAACAATAAGTGTATTCTTTATTGGCAAATATGATATATCATTGGATGAAAATACAAAACGCAAGAGGAGGAAGGAGAATATTGGTCCTTGGGTTCAAGTGCTGATCCATAAAATCTCATTCAGTGGAATCTAATATAGAGGCAATTTTTTTTTTCCTTAGTACAATCTACAAAATCATTCTAATTTAAAGGTAATCCTATTGGAGGATGCCTCCCACTTAGAAAAAAGGGAGATGGTTTATCTCTGGTTGAGATAGTCAAACATCCATTTACCTTGGCCAAGCAAAGTGCCACGTTATTATCAATTTGGATTGGCTCCATGGATGTGAATCCATTAGATCATCCTTTGGTGGGTGTTGAGGGTTTCTTGGAACCTAGAGCGATCTTGGGAGAGCGAGAGAGAGCTCAAGGCTACTCCACACTTATTCCTTAAGGCCTTCGGGTAAGTCTTCCTAGGGAATTCGGGGCAAGACTTGCCATTGGTAGATGTTGAGGGATTCTTAGATAAAACTTTGAGCAGTCCATGGGGAGTTTGAAGAAGCTTGAGGCTATCGCCACCACTTTATTCATAAAGACCCAGGAAGAAGTCTCCTAAGGGAACTATGGGTGATTTTTGCCTTTAGTGGGCATTGAGAAATTCTTTGATGGACACAAAGCTATTCCAAGGGAGTTCAAGAAAGCTCAACGATATACTCCTACTTTATTCGCTAAGGCCCTAAGGAAAATCTTCAGAGGAAATTTTGGGCGAGCTTCACCTTTGGTGGGCTTTGAGGGATTTTTTAATGGAACCCAATGCAATTTCAAGAGTACCTTCCTTTCTTCGTTAACGTATTTTCTTCGCAAGGAATTTGTACCATACAAAATCATTAGAAGTAATCCCAAAGTTGCCATGCTTTCTTGAGATATTGTTTTAATCACTCCTCTTTGGAAGTGTAGCTCCCTCCTATATGACATGTGACTAGTTCTAAGTCACTGTAAACACACACATCAGTCACCTCCATCACATGGGGTATCATCAGCCCAACAATCACAATATTGTATTTCACCTCATTGTTCAGTACCTTGAAAGGCGAAGGGAGCTTGACTTACAATTTCCAAGTCTAGTGTGAAGTGAAGAGATTGAATTTCACCTATGGTCAAATCAGTAATCCACTGATTCTACCGATGCCTTCCTTCCCTCTGAGTTTGCATGGATCCACTCTTTTTGTGCGTGGACTTCCTCATTGAACGAAGATGGATGGAGTTGTAGGCTCAAAGAAAGTTCCCTCGAGGAAGGAATAACAACATGCTTGAAGTTCAATTTTATTGTATAATGAGTTTTAGTCTTGTTTGGTGCTATGATGTGCACCCTTGATCCCCTATCATGATTGTTATATGACTCGTTAACTTGAATTTCCCACACCTGACCTATGACTTCTAGTGACACCTCTTCTCTTTGTTTGGTGAACTCATATACAAAGTTCACGGGCACTTGCCTTTTCACAGACACGCAGGGGACATGTTTAGTGTCAAACTTGCTGAGCTCTATCAACCAATTTACAAGTCTTTAGAATATACCAAAGCAATGCAATACCTTCCTCAATGGGCTCTCCATTATCCACTTAATTTCGTGGCACTAGAAATAGAGCGTCAACTTACTTGCTTCTACTACTAGGGCAAATGACAATCATTCCATCTCTAGGTATCTCGTTTATGTGCCTTTTAATGATCGGCTCATATAATAAACGTTTCTACCCAGCTTCATCTTCTTTCATAGGGGCAACACTTACCGCCAAATGAGAGACCGCCAGATACAACCTAAGAGGCTCTCTAGGTTCGTTTGACTACTGCTTCAACTCTTTGAACACTTTGGCACATTCTTCATCTCCTACCCTAACCTTCCTTAAAACTTGGAGGAATATGAGGTATTTTTTCATTGCTCGTGAAAGGAATTGGTTGAGTGCTCTGACTCTCCAAATCAATTTATGGACATCATGCAATGTTCTTGGAGGTGACATGTCCAAGATTGACAACATCTTCTTAGGTTTGCCTCAATTTCGCTCTCTAATACCAAATGTACACTTCAACAAGTTCAACTTGACAATGCGCCCTCTCTAGATGTAGAGGCATCTTCCAAATCCACTACATGACTCACCACTTCCATATTTTTCTTCAACATATCATCCATATAAACCTCCATACTTCGCCTATTTAATTCTTGAACATTCAGGTTGCATTTGGTTTTCAAACTCAACCGAGTTCCCTCTACTATAAACTCCTTCAACCATCCAAACAACCCAAGTGAACTGCTTTCATGCATGAATTCGGTGAGTTTTATTCCTATAGATGGACTGACAAAAGCTGATATTGCATCTTTATTTTTTTCCCCTTAACTCTCTCTCTATCGTCAACTCTATGTGTCTCTCTCTCTCTGACAAGCCATCATCTCTCTCTTTCTCTTTCTCTCTCTCTCTCTTCCAGCTGGTACAAGTCTTTTTTTTTTCAAAATATCACTGTAGGTTGGCGCGATGGGGGACAAGCACTACCAGTGAACAGTCATGGGTCTCACCAACTTTATAAATTTCCATAAATATATCTAAACTTATCCAAACATTCAAACACACTTTAAACTCATCTTATATGGGTCCTACAAAACTTACTCAACCATCTCAACTCACTACTATTAATAAAGAACTTAGATCAACTTAATTCAACTCAACATCTAAACGCAACCTCAATTGACCAACCCTTAAGAGTTCTCCCCAAAGTTCTTAAGTCCCAATGATATGACTTTGTGACAATAGAACTCTATATCAGTGATGAAATGAAGTCTTCTCATTGTCCTTTGGACAAGTTTTGTTAAACTCGATGAAACCTAAACACGTCATTCTTTTCTCGTTTGATTTCTTCACCACAACTACATTGGATAATACCATGGATCTATGTAGAGCTGATACTTTATAATACCAAGGTCTATTTGCAGCATGTCCTCATTGTCCCAGGAAAAAAGTTCCTAGTGTCACCGAAGGACTCGTATTAGTTCTTTTATCTAGTTTTGGTCAATCATTGTTCCTACTCTCACTGCCTTATGAGGACTTTATGCGTCTAATGTTACCAGTTCTAGTGCCTCACCGGGCTCCCCTTGCTGCAATGTTGTCTCATTTCTAACCTCTGCTATGTGGTCCACAATTTTTAGGGGAGGGGAAAGGTTGTTTTCTTCTTCCCCATTGTTCATAGTAGTTACTTTGACTTCGGGCGACTTGAAAGTCTACATCTCACATTCTCCAGCTAGCACATGCTTGTCCTAAACTTTCACTATATCCCCTTTAACATTGAGAATTTTGTTTTCGGGTGAAAAGTTGAGATCGTCACTTGTATCTTATTTAGTGCTGAGTGCCTTATGATATAGTGTTATATGTCGATGGCCCGTTTGCTACTGGGAACATGGTTGTGTGATGCAGGGGGATCCGAGTTCGAATTCGAGGCCGAAGAGGCTCAGCTGACAGATACAATGTTAAAAGCATTGGACTACTTCGAGAAGATAGACCAACATAAAACTAGTGGGAAGAGATAAAGATTTGGGTGATGAGACTTATCTCTCAGTTGGGCGAGGAAACTTATCTCTTAGTTAGGCGAGGAAAAGTGCCGACATCTGTATTTTAACTATAACTTTGGCTATAGGTGTCAGAATCGCACATATGACCTCAATCCAGAAAACTCTTTTTGGCGTGCATGTCATGGTCATCAGCTTTGCCTAGTGAGGCCGTTCTAGACCCCAAAATTAGTCTTTTTGTACCTTCGAATCATCAGTAGTAGTTAATTCTTCCTTTTTTGGTCATTTTTTATGGTAATGTTTATCTTTGGTAACGATTTTATTCTAGATTCTTAGGCTAGATTTTAACCATAATTATCTTATCCCATATTCTATGGTTTGACCTTAATTACAATTTTGCCATGTGTAGTTAGCTATTTAAGCCTGGCTTGTGGGTTTCAAAAGATTATCTTTGATTTATGATTATAAACCTTAATCTCAGAGTTTCTGTCTATTTGTGAGCTTTCTCAATCTCAATCTCTAACTTTCGTTGTCTAGCTAGCCATCAGAATAACCATCTATTCTGTCTAGCGTCATTGTGGTTGAGATCGTGTGAGCCTTAGTCTCTATTCAATGAGGGGTGACAAATTGTGTTAACGGGTCGTGTTTGTATTGTGTCAAGTCGTGTATATTATATGATATAGGTCAACCAAAACATGACCCATTAAGTTTATCAGGTCAAATTTCCAAACCCTAACACGACCCATTAAAATAACAGGTTGATACGACATGACCCGTTAAACTTAACAGGTCAGATTTTCAAACCCTAACAAAACCCATTAAAATAACAGGTTGACACGACACAACCCGTTTTGATCCATTATAAATTAATTAAAAATATATCGACACGACATGACCCATTGATATAAATAGAGTGAATTGATCCAAATAATGCATTTGACCTTATCAATATAATTTCACATAAAATTTAAAATCACAATATCTCCTTAAAATATAAAACTAACTACATAAGTCTAAAATTACAATCCAAATATTAAAAACACAAAAATTACAATCTATCGAAAGTGTGGGAGGCGGTTGTTACTTGTAAAAGCTTACTCAACTAAGAACTAAGAACTAAGCGAGAGACTCAATATATCTAAAGATGAATGTGAGATTGTGAGGGAGTATGAGTTAGAGTGTGGTGGGAGTAGGGTTTTTTAGTTTTTAGGTATAAGGGTAAAAAAGTAAATTTAACTTTCTAATGGGTCATAATGGGTTGACCTGTTAGTGACCATTTAGGAAATTGTGTTTTAACAGGTTAACTCGTTTTGACTCAAACCCATTACAGCTTAACCGAAACCTACTTTTATCTTATCGTGTTCATGTTGAGTTAACAAGTCGTGTCACATATTGACATTCCTACTATTCACACTAGAAGGGCCACCATTGTGATCATGTCGAATGTTTTTCCAGGAAACCTCTTAAGTGGCGTGGGAGCTGGTTATAGTTGTTCCAACCTAATTTTGCAAAAAGCCCCAAAGTACAAGATGCCCATCGAACTCCTAATATTCACAACTATTTGTTAGTTTGTGTAGCTTGCTACCAGCATTATGATTATTAGTGGGTCGTCATAGGGATAGTTGATGCTCTCACTATCTTTTTCGCTAAAGCTTATGACTAGTACCTAACTTCTAGCTATTTTTCAGGGGTGTGGCATTGTATATACTTCTTCGTATCATGCCTTTCTTGCATGTGTCTTTTGCTTCGATGGGTGGGCCCCCCTGCAAACTTCCTAAGATGGTGCTTATCTCTCCCAAAGGCAAGTCATGGATGTTAGCTTGGTCCCTCCAAGGTGAGCGGCCTTCCTTACTTATCACTTGACCCTACCTTCCATGACTTTTTTCTATCCCCCCAAGTCATGTTCACTTGTTGCACATTTGCCGCCTTTCCGCTTGTCATCCCCATCTCCATTCCTCCCCTCACCCCCTAGCGGGAAACTTCTTGCTTAGTTGTGGTGCCAACCCCCCTCGTTGGACTATACCTTCGAGTCATTCTCTCATTGGTGAAGCTCGCAAAACTTGTTCATCATGAGCTCTCTTGCTTGCTGATGCTTAGACTGGCGAGATGCCTTACTTTCTTGCACTAGCACTTCAGTAGTCACCACATTGTGTATGGCATAGTGCGGTGTCCAAAACTTTCCTAACCTCTCCTGATTTCTTGCCTTGCCTCTTGTCCCTTCTTCCTTCCTAGGCTTCCTTGCTATTGATGTATTCTTCCTCTATTTCTTCTTGTGACTCTCAACTGCTTCTAGCTCCTTACACACATATCATTTAAGGCACGTAAGGGCATCCTTCTTGCTATCTCTGCCATGAATGAACTCCTCGGGGATAACCCCCCAACTCATGTGCTAGGGTGAGTTTTTCATCCCAGTTGTCTATCACCAACCCTTATTTGCTAAAGCATGCCATATACTCATTTAGTGTCACCATTTCTCTTTGCTTGAAAATGAGGAGATAAGCCACAAGTCTTCTCTGCATCCTACTAGCAATGAATTGGGTAGGGAACTATCATTCCAATTCCTCAAAACTTGATATCAAGTTTGGTTTCAACCTACCAAACCAGCTCCTTGCAATTCCCTTCAAAGTCAAGGGGAAAGCTTGACAAGCTTTCTCGCCTGGGAAGCCATGAAGGGAGATGTGTACCTTGTACGTCTCCAAGTGCTTCATCGGGTCCATGGAGATGTTGTACATCTCTACTTAGGGAACCTTGAATTTGAGTGGCAATGGCACCACCATTACAATGTTGGTGAAAGGGAGGTTTTTCTGTGGAGGATATTTTCCATGCTAAAAGAATTTCCAACCTTCCTCACCATCATTTTGTAATTATGTTTCATCTTTGAGTCTCTAGTGCTCTTGCCTTTTTTATTCCTTCTCCTCTAGTGGTTGCACCTATTCATTTTCACTCCCATCTTTCCGGTGCATGTCACGGTGATGACTTTTGTCTATCTCATCTTCCCCTATTTCTTGCCCTTGCCTCCTTTAACTGTTTGTTTTGCTACCTCAACATGTCCAACTTTTCTTCCATCTCAATGAATCTATACTCCATGCTAACTTGTTGCATTAGTCCTTTGATGTCTCCTACAATCTTCCTTCTAGTGCCACAAAGAGGCATATCCTACACTCGTGGCGGTGTGTGTCCGCTCACCTTGTGTAACAGCCCGCTAAAATTATCAGTTTTGGATTATTTCCCGACAGCAATCACATCTCTCTTGTCTTTACCCTCATCTGGAATCACGCGTATAGTTTATCTTTTCCGTAAATCACGTATTTTGTTCTTCACCGACAGCTGTAAAATCATGAGTCTTCCAAGACCACGCCTAGCCTTTCTCAAGCCCAAACTACCACTTTATGTGGTGGACAGCCACCGTACGCCGCCACGTACGTTCCTCCGACGCATGTTCGTGACGAACAACGAGCGACGCACGGGTTATCCCGTCGATGGTATAACCTTCTATCTCTAGTTATTTTACGTTTAAAATAGTTGGTTGGTTTGTGGATTGTGTAGTTGTATTTGTGGAATTCGTTGCGTAGTTGTGAAGCGAAGTGTGGTTGTGAAGTGTTGCGTTTGATTGTGTATTTTGTGGACTGTGCTGTGAAGTATAGGCGTGAGATGGATGCCGTAGATGTGATACGGCGGGTTGTGTGAAGAGAATACGCGTGTAGCGTATTCTGTGTAATGCAGCGACGCGCCGCGCGACGTGCACTGTAGTGATGTGTGTCGTAGAAGGAAGGGAGTACGCATGTAGTGTACTCCGTGTTGTATGGCGATGCATCGTGTGATGTGCATCGTGTTGATGAGAGTTGTAGCGAAGGAAGTACGCGTAGCGCGTACTCCGTGTCGCGTAGCGATGCACCGTGAGACGTGTATCGCAGTGATGGGTATTGTAGTGTGGATGGAAGAGAGTTCACGTGAGTGTACTCTGTATTAAGTCGTGATACATCGGATGGCGTGTCACGAAGGGTTGAATGGCGTAGCAGAGAAGTGTGGAGCGTATGGTGTAATGTTGGGAAACTGTATGACAGTGTCCCGAAGCAGTGATGATATGGATTATAGTCCGGGATGACTGGTGTCATCTTGTGGTTGACTATGGCTAAGAGTATATGGATTGAGAAATGAGTTGTTTGTTTGGTTGTTATTGATAATTTTAATGAACTTGTTTTAGTGCAAAGGCTTTCTGAAGTCAATTTATCTCTTCCGAGTATAGTGAAACCTCAAGTTGGCCGTGGTGTTGCAAGTGCTTACAATATGGCAATTGAGTTCAGAAGTGAAAATCTTAAGGACTCGAGTGTTCCTCTTCCAGCTGTTGTGCAGTTCCTCGTGTCTCGCGCTCTATTCTCATAGAACGCGACGATCGAGGTAAGTTAGCCTCTAACTTACTATCAGTTTATTGTGTATGTGTGATGGGTAAGAGAACTACAATTTATGTATGTATGTTATCGTATATGCCATGTCATGCTATGTCATTACATGTTTATCTGTTACGTATGATTTAATCTCTCATGAATAATTATCTGTTAAATAATCTTTTCTGCCATACAATGATGTATGTTATAAGTATGCCATGTTAAGTATGCCATATGATACATGTATGCCATGAAATGTTTATGATTAAATCATATTATGCCATTTACAAGTATACGCCATGTTAGAAAAGTATATGATATTAAATAATATCACATGCATTAAGAAAGATAAGACATGTTATGTTATAATAATGCGTGGGGCCACAACAACTGTGGAGTACGTATTATATTTATGTTATTTATAATGCGTGGGGCCACAACAACTGTGGAGTACGTATTATATTTTATGTTATTTATAATGCGTGGGGCCACAACAACTGTGGAGTACGTATTATATTTTATGTTACTTATAATGCGTGGGGCCACAACAACTGTGGAGTACGTATTATATTTATGTTACTTATAATGCGTGGGGCCACAACAACTGTGGAGTACGTATTATATTTATGTTATGTTATTTATAATGCGTGGGGCCACAACAACTGTGGAGTACGTATTATATTTTATGTTATTTATAATGCGTGGGGCCACAACAACTGTGGAGTACGTATTATATTTTATGTTATTTATAATGCGTGGGGCCACAACAACTGTGGAGTACGTATTATATTTTATGTTATTTATAATGCGTGGGGCCACAACAACTGTGGAGTACGTATTATATTTAATGTTATGTTACTTATAATGCGTGGGGCCACAACAACTGTGGAGTACGTATTATATTTATGTTACTTATAATGCGTGGGGCCACAACAACTGTGGAGTACGTATTATATTTTATGTTACATGAAGTATGGGGCCACAACAACTGTGGAGCATACACTACATGAGACACAGCAATTGTGACATGTAGAATACGTGGGGCCACAACAACTGTGGAGTACGTATTATATTTTATGTTATGTGAATTCATGGGGCCACAACAACTGTGGAGCATGAAGTATGGGGCCACAACAACTGTGGAGCATACACTACATGAGACACAGCAATTGTGACATGTAGAATACGTGGGGCCACAACAACTGTGGAGTACGTATTATGTTTTATGTTACTTGAATACGTGGGGCCACAACAACTGTGGAGTACGTATTAATGCACGTTATTAATCAAGACAATTAAATAAGATTCCAAGTTTATGTTAAGTCAAGTTTCAGATCAAGTTCATGTTATGTTATGCTCACGTACATGTTATGTTCATGTTCATGTTATGTTCCAAGTTCATGTTCACATCATGTTATGTTCACGTTTATGATACGTTCAAGCTCACGTTCATGTTATGTTATGTTCATGTCCATGTTATGTTTCACGTTCATGTTATGTTGATTGTTCATGTTATGTTTTAAGCTTAAGTTCATGCCATGTTAAGTCAAGTTCAGTTCACGCTTAAGTTCTGGTTAAGTCATGCTATATGTCAAGTTATACTATGTTTATGTATGACTATAATTATGCATTTATGCTTTTACTGCCATGCATGCATTTTTAACCTGTGTATAAGTTTTATGTTAACTTACTGAGATTTGTAATCAAATCTCACTGTGGTAGTCCCAACTACCATTCCCCCCGAATGGTAGATCTTGTTACAGGACCCAAAGGAGAATTGGAATCTGACCAACTGAATACGGTCGACTAGGCCACGGTGCGATGTTGATGATGGTATAGTATTTAACTTAGGTTAATACTTGTACTTTTGGAGTTGTATCTCAAGTATTCTTTTGATCACAACCATTTTAGACTAGTGTGGTGATCACGGCTTTTTAGTATGCCTTTATGTATGAATTATGTTTCAAGTATTTGGGATATATTTAGTTGGTGCATAGTATTGCTAAAGAAAAAGATTATCCGCTGCGAATATTGCATAATGTTAGATGCATGTTAGGAACATTGCATCTTATATGTCATGAACGGGGGCAGGTAACCTTGTGTTGCATGTCTCGACGCTTCAAATGTCCGTTCAATCCCAAGCGGAATTTGGGGGCGTCACACCTTGACCCTGTCTGGCTCAAGATCATGTGGTGGTTAGCATCCAGATTTGTCCAAAAAATAGAAACTCTCGATCTCATAGATGGTGCCAATCTATTGAAATAATTTCTCTGGTGCCAATCTCTACGTTAATGGATTAGAGAAGAGTTAAACAAAAGCCAAATGGTCCCAACTAGGGTTGCCTCTCATGCTTAAGTCAATATAATGATTGAGAGAGAATGGTAATAAGTTCAATAGTACATGACCTTTTTCTTGGGGCCTATCCGATAAATGGAGCAAAAGTTTATTTTCTAGTGTAGGGAGCTTTGTTGGGCATTTAATGCCCGTTCAAACCATTCAACCTCATTTAACGCTCGGGGGGCTCCTGGATGTGAAAACATTTGTATCGTGTTGTCTTGCTTCCAATCATGGTCTGCTCCTCATAAGATCTCATCAGCTAGCCTTTAATAAGTTTTGAGATTGCAAGTAGGGGGTAAAAACAAATTGGTAAACTAGTATGTTCAATCTAGTTCGTAATAGGTTCTTAAGAACTGAAACCGGTTCTAACCAGTCCAATACCGATTTTCAGATTTTGAAAACCGATTTGAACCTAACTAGAATGGTATATATATTTTTTGTTTTTTGTTTTATATTATATATCAAATATTATTTATATAATTATTTATATTATATATTATATGCTAAATTGTCAATTAATATAATATGAAATTTTAATCTTATTATTCATATCTATGAATCTTGTAACATAAAATTAATATAACATTGGATATGACATAAAATTAATCTTAAAATTTTTAATATAACATTCTATCTATGACATAACATAAATTAATCTTATATTTTTAATATAACATTTAAATTTTGATATTAACATATAAATTTTAATTTTATAACTTTTAAAAATTATAAAATAAAGGATATGAGTCAATCTCTTGCTAAAGTTTTGTTGAAGTATGATTTTGTTTATTTATAAAATTGGAAAATCAAACCGGACTAGACTGAAACCGAAAAAACTAGAAGTTTCGGTTTCGGGATTTATTCAATCCAGTATTGATTTTTAAGTTTTCAAAACTGATTGATACCGATCTGATTATATAAAATGTCCAAAAACCAGACTAAACCGTACTGATTACATCCATAATTGCAAGGGTCGGTTCCTGATATCTTTCCCCCTGCCCATATCTGACCTAGCATATCTCGCGAGTCGAGGGGCTGCTCAGCTTCCTCTCAAGACCTCACTAGCACCTTGCCCTTTGACTATTGGTTAGCGATCTTTCCACTCGCAACAGACAATATAACTTGATGATGACTTAAGAAGTGAATATAATATTAGTCTCCTTTGTTTTCTCTCGGGAAAAGAAGTGGAGGGAGGGAGTGAGAGAGGCACGTGAGACGGTTATAACGGCTGCTTGGGAATCAGGAGGTGGTGGCTAGGCCGTTGCTGGGAAGATTCTGGAGGGTCACAGCGGTTAGGGGACAGCAAGAAGTAGGGCTGTTCACGGCGGAGAGGGAGGAAGTTGTATTGGCAGTGGAAGGAGCATCTTCGAGTGGGAAGCGATGGAGGACCTAGCAGAAAAATGGAAGGAGATGAGATTGCTAGATGAGGAGAAAGCAGCTATCGAGATTGATGATGAAATGCCGAGGGAGCTGCTACTCAAGGAGCAAAGAACTCTACTGGGGAAGTTTTGTTCGCCTAGATTGATAAGCAAGGAAGTTCTGGAAACTACTCTGGCAAAGGTGTGGAGGATTAGCAGGAGAGCTTAGTTTACAGAGGTTAGTCCGAATGTTTTTACCTTAGTGTTTGATAATGTTGATGATAAGATGAGGGTGTGGGCGGGAAGACCTTGGTTATTTGATAACCAACTTCTGGTTTTGAAGGATTATGTTGGGGATACACCTTTGAAACAAGTGGATTTCAACTCAGAAAGTTTCTGGGTGAGATTCCACAATATGCCTTTATCTTGCATGACAGAAAAGCGAGGAGAACAAATAGGAAGTACAGTGGGAAAGGTGGAGAAGGTGGATGTGCAAGAGGATGGGAGTGGATGGGGGTGCTATCTGCGTGTCCAAATACACATGGACATCAGCCAACCGATGGCTAGAGGCAGAACTTTGATAGTGAAAGGGCAGAAAATTTGGATTCCATTCAGCTATGAGAAAATGCCTAGGATCTATTTCACCTGTGGTTGTATTGAACATGGGAAGGAAGGGTGCAAAGGAGGAGGGGAGGCAGGTGGACAAGAAAACCAATACGGGCAATGGTTAAGGGCTGTGCAGGCACAAAGACTGAGAAGTTTCAGTAATATGAACAGAAGAGAGGAGGAGGGGAGTTGGTGGAGGAAGGAGAAGGAAAGTGGGGGTGAAACTGAGGAAGAGGGTAGTAAGGGAAGGGGAGAATCAGAGGATGGTAAGGGGGAGAGTGGGAATATGCAGGGTAGTGAGGGAGGAGAGAAAGAAAGCTCTATGGTGAGGGAGGTGGGAAGGGATCTGAGTGATACGAGCAAAAATAGTGAGATGGGTTTGGTTGCTATAGAAGGACCAAATGAAGTGAGTTTTAGCCTGTTGCAAGAGGTCTCTGTTCAGTATGCTAAGGGGGATGAAATTGTGGTAAATTTAATTGAGGAAGAAGCAAATGTGGGTGAGGGGGGTCTAGGAAAAAAGAAAAGAGTATGGAAGAGGAGAGCAAGGGCAAAACTTAAACCAGTAGGGGCTGGTATGGTAGAGAAAATTCAAAAAAAGAGAGGGGTGGGGGAGATGGAAGTTGAGATGGGGCACGGGAGTTACAAGAAAGGGAAATGTGCAATAAAAGGGGAAGTTACTAAGGAAATGGCGGAGGCTGTGGGTCAGCCCCGCCAATTACCATGAAACTGTTAAGTTGGAACTGTCGAGGGTTGGGGAACCCTCGGACAGTTCAAGATCTCTGCTCTATGGCAGAGAGAAATAAACCCCAATTAGTTTTCATTATGGAAACTAAGATAAGAAAACAGAAAAGTGAAAGAATAAAGAGAAGGTTGACGTGTGAAGGCTGTTTTGTGGTGGAAGCTGTTGGGAAAGGGGGAGGTTTAATGTTGTTATGGGACTCAACTGTTGATTTAGAAATTATAAATTTCTCACAAAGACACATAAATGCTTGGGTGGGAGGTGATGGAGGGACTAGATGGCTCTTAACCTGCTTCTATGGTCCACCTGAAACAGTTAGAAGAAAAGAGGCTTGGTTGATGTTAAAAGCCATGAAACCGAGAGGGAATGAGGGGTGGTTTATAGTTGGAGATTTCAATGAGATTTTCACTAATGATGAGAAATGGGGTGGGAAGGCTAGACCCGAGAGTCAAATGGAATTGTTTAGAGAAGTATTGAGTGAGGGAAACCTTAGCGACTTGGGTGGAGGGGGAATAAGTACACTTGGAGCAATGGCCATACTGATGATACCTTTACTAAGGAAAGGCTTGATAGAGCAGTAGCAAATCCTCAATGGAGGGATCTATTCTCTGAGGTATGGGTAGAGGTTATGGTGGCAAGTACCTCTGATCACAAGCCTATCTTAGTACATCTAAACATACAGAATTATGGGAATGAGCATATTAAGAGAATGGGCTTTAAATACGAGGCCAGCTGGGCTCTAGATGAGGACTGTGGGGGGATCCTGAGTGAAGTTTGGAGGGAGAAGGAGAGGGAGCCTAAGAGCATTATAGACCTACTGAACCAGAGCAGAAGAGTCCTGCAAAGTTGGAGCAAGAATATGAGACAGAGGGAGAGGAAAGAAATGGAAGAAAAAACACAACAATTAAAAGTTTTACAAGCTGAAGAATGCAGCAGTAATGTGGAGGAACTCAGGAAGGTCACCTCAGAGATGAATGTACTGCTAGAAAAAGAAGACCTCAGGTGGAAGCAACGAGCAAAAAGGAATTGGTACAAGCATGGGGATAGAAATACTAAGTATTTCCATGCGTGTGCTAATCAAAGAAGGAAAAGAAACTGTATAAAAGAAGTGGAGGATGAGAATTGCAAAATGGTTAAGGGACATAAGGAGGTGGAGGCAGTTTTCAGAAGCTATTTTGGGATTTTATTTCAATCCTCTCAGCCTAGAGTAGAGGAGATAGACAAATGCTTGATAGGCATAAATGGCAGAGTCACAAATGAGATGAATGACAGGCTGACCAAGAAGTTTACAGAGATGGAAGTGGCAGAAGCAGTGAAGCAGATGGCCCCTTTAAAGGCCCCAGGACCTGATGGTTTTGGGCCTTGTTTTTACCAAAATCACTGGGGCATTGTGTCAGATGAAGTGTGCAGAGCTGCGCTGGAAGTCCTAAATGGTAATTCTATAGATCCAAACCTCAATTACACAAACATAGTTCTGATCCCAAAAACAAACTCACCCAGGAAAGTAACCTAGTATAGGCCTATAAGTTTATGCAATGTCATGTACAAAATTGTCTCAAAAGCCATTACCAACATATTTAAGCATGTTTTAGCTGAGATAATATCACCTACTCAAAGTGCCTTCTTGCCTGGTAGATTAATAAATGATAACATCATGGTGGCATACGAGTTGTTACACTCTATGAGGAAGAGGAAGAAGGGGAAAGTGGGGAGTATGGCTCTAAAATTAGACATGTCTAAGGCATATGATCGTGTGGAATGAGGTTTCTTGGAGGCAGTGTTGGTAAAATTGGGATTTTGTGAAAAATGGGTGGAGTTAGTGATGAAATGTGTTAAAACTGTTTCTTATTCAGTTTTAATAAATGGGGTGCCTGGTTGTAAATTCTGGCCACAAAGGGGGTTGAGACAAGGTGACCCCCTATCACCTTATCTGTTCCTTGTGTGTGCTGAAGGGTTACGTAGTCTACTTGACTATTATGAGAAGAGAGCTTTCACAAAAGGGATCCAAGTTGCTCGAAGGGGAACTAGCATAAATCATCTGCTCTTTGCAGATGATTGTATTTTATTTGGAAGAGCAAAGATTGAGGAGTGGAGGAAGATTCAAGAAGTTTTGCAGGTTTATGAGAGAGCATCAGGGCAATTCCTCAATAAAGAAGTTTTCCCAAAATGTTTTATAATAATAGCATAAAATATCTTCGAGGGCCCTACATATATACAAACAAGAGACTGTACGTCCATGTCTAGGGGCCTTTAAATAGTTAATGATTGGAAAGGAAACAAAATACGTGGTCGATCCAATACCTTATGAGCAACGTATTCAATTATTTATTTATTATTGAATGAAATATGAGACTGCAAATGTAATTGCTATGTAGTACAGATACCCTCGCTCTCAAAGTACTTTACGTAACGTAACATGTGCTGCCCGTTTTATATGTATTTATATATAAAAATAAATGATAGTTGTAGTTGTAAATGTATAAATGTCGTATAATTATTTTGAATAAAATAAATAAATACAGGATTCATAAGAAAAAAATTAATTTTTTAGTAGTGAATCTCGATCTTTTTTAAAGCGACTGCATGGTTCTTACGCACTCTATAACTTTATATAACATTACTTATATATATATATATATATATATATATATATATATATATATATATTTATATAAAATGTGTCTGTGGAAGATATTTATTAATACTAATGCAGTGGGTACATGAAAATCAGTTGCAACTTCCAACACGGACGTTTTATCAAACATGAATTGACTTGCATTTGATATTTGGTTCCTACGCTATTATTTACAAGAACTTTCCTCCATCTATACCCAATTTTAGAGCAAATTATCTTTCCCTTTCTTTCCTAAATTGTTTTCTCAGTGTATATTCTTTGTGGTCTGACAACGTACGTCACGTGCTTAAACAAGCTATGAGTTGCATATAATTCATGTAAGGAGAAAGGTACCGAAATAAAAGTCATATATATATATAAAAGAAAACAAAAAGGATGGATTTAAAAGGCACTACCTACCTAATATATATATATATATATACGAAGGCTTAGGTGTACAGTACAGTCCTATGGTCTTTCGTAAAAGAGGAGCTTAGATCGATCTTCGTAAGATATATATGCCTTCATGTCGTCGTTTCTATCCACCGTTTCACTTTCACATATTGGACGGTTTTCTTTAGTTGGAAGCTTACATTGTAACAAGCCTTCCGTGAGAACATTTTGACCTGATCAGGACGTACTAGGGACTCTCACGCAAATATATATACTACAAGAAAAACCGTTTTTTCCCAAAGGAGAAATTCGTGGAAAAAAACATATTTTTTTGTTAAAAAAATGTTGTATTTACAAATTTCTTCCTGAGGGTCTCGTGGGATATAAGTCGCTGCAACTAGTATTATATCCAACAAAAATTATAACTAGTGAGAAATACATGTTTTTTTACACTGTACATTATGTGGCAAGAACCTTGATCTACCACTCGCAGCAAAAGCCAATTTAATTTAACAGCTCGTGGTAATAGGATACTTCCCACGGAAGAGTTTGGTGAGTATTAGTATTACCCACTTTTATATTTGTGGAGTATGCCTATACAACATGTCGTATGGTTTTTTCCTGCCAAGTTTTTGGTGGGAAATACTCAATTGCCATGCACAAATTATGTATGTATCCTTTTATCTTTTAGTTAGCTCTTTTAGTACCCTAGCTTCGCTATCAGCTTCTTCATCCAGTATCTTATGATCTTGACTGCATGGAGATTGTACTTAATTTGGTATGAAGTGGGCTTCGACATCGATCCTATATTAGTCTTATATATATATATATATATATATATATATATATTTATATATATATAAATTTATATTTTAATATATGGAAAGCTAGCTAGCTAGCACCTTTTAGGACTCTCCAAATAAGCCTGCTTTCAAGAGTTTTGAGCATGTATGTCCACGGATGGTGATATGCTCAGCTTCATGCTATGTAAGGATGCATGGCTTATGGCCATTAATCTTTGATTCTAACAAAGAACAAGACTTGAAATATTAATTTTCCATGAATACTACTACTCTAGCAACCAAAATTATAGTGGGGCTTCTGCAACATCCTACGCCCAGCTAGCTTCTTATCAAGCATACCCAAATTGAAGCGATCTAGCTCAACGAATCCCATTTTGCCCACCTCATCCACGACTTGATTAATAGGTATATATTGCTCATACAATTAGCTAGAAAAGCCAATTGAGATTTTATCCGATAATTTTGAATAGTTCACAAGTTCAAAATTTGTGATAATGAGTTGAAGTCTATTTAAAAATCTATTTCAAGAGAAAGTGGGCAATATTTATGGATTAGTAGGCCCAAGAAGTTATTTAGGAGCCCAATGATATTTATTGAATAAATTAGGCTTATTTAAATCCAAGACCGAAACCATTAGTATTTATTAAGTAACTTGACCCATGAAAATATTTGCAAGCCCAAAGCTTTAGATTAGGCCTATTTTACCAAGCCCAAATAGGCCTAGACCATATATCCCAGGAAAACCCCAGAACTCATGTAACGCCCCCAAAAGGACCTTGCTTGGGAAGGTTATCAAACAACACAGGTTAAATAATAAATTTCTATGAGTAATTAAACTTTTCTTAATTCAACTAAAATTGTTTCACAACAACGGACGTTCGAGAAGGGTTCTAAAAGTAGTTGTTTTGAATATTCATGAAATAAAACAATAAAATACAAAAAATACAACATTATTCAAATCACTCTTAAAAATTCATGTCTCACTTCAAATTTAATCAATATACCTAGGTAGTACAAAAATACACAGTGATTTGAAAAAAGAATTTCTGATGGGAAGGAATGAAGTGGGACATCTTCACATGTAGATAGATAAAAGCTGAGCACCAAAGGCCTTCCGGAACGTTACAACTCCTACCTATTCCAAAATGGAAATGGGATGACATAACTATGAAATCGTGGTTGGATTACCAAGAACCCGAAGCAAAAAAAATGCAGTGTGGGTGATAGAAGACCAATTGACTAAGAGTGCCCATTTTCTTCTGGTTAAGGAAATAATTAGACTCCAAGGCATACCTAGGACCATATTATTGGATTGGGATCTAAGGTTTACTTCCTATTTCTAGAAAACCTGCAAGCAGCGATGGGCACTAAACTAAGATTCAGTAGTGCTTATCACTCGTAGATAGATGGATAGTGGGAGCGAATTATCCAAGCACTAGAGGTTATGTTAAGGACTTGTGTGTTGGACTTCAAGGGCACTTGGGAGAACCAAATCCCACTCATCAAATTTGCATATAACAATAGCTACCATATGACTTTTCACATGGCCCCTTACGAAGTTTTGTACTGGAGAAAGTGTAGATCACCTATATGTTGGGATGAAGTTGGAGAATGTTACCTCATTGGATCACATTTACTTCAAGAATGAAGGATTAAGTTGGAATTATACAAAATAGAATGGTAACAGCTCAGAGTCGATAGAAAAGTTTTCATGATTCAAGTAGAATAGACTTGACCTTCGAAGAGGATAATTGGGTGTATATCAAGGTGTCATCCATGAAGTGCATGAAGAGGTTTGGAAAGAAGGGAAAATTGAGTCTGAGATATATTGGGCCCTACAAGATAATGGGAAGAATAGACCTAGTAGCATATAGAGTTGTATTACTAGCATAATATTGGGAGGTACAAGATGTGTTTCACGTCTTCTTGTTGAGGAACAAAGGAACTCAAGAAGTAGAAACCCTAAATAGTTAGTTCAAATGCCATTCATTTACAACTGAATCTTACATATGAGGAAAAGCCAGTATGAATTATGGACAGGAAGGAACAACAACAACGATCCAAAGTCATTCCCTTATTAAAAGTACAAACCCATAACTACATTACCAGCCAAACCCATAATTACATCCGACCGAAAGGAGCCTTGGTAAATTTTCAAGCCTTTGTTGTGCCTTACGTCTACAATAAAACAAGAACAAGAACTTCTTTCCAGTTTCCAATCGATTTCCAGCTTGTAACAGACTAACAATAATGTTTAAACCAACATAAATTTCATTAACCTAAACCCCAAAAGAAATCAAAACTCATCCTGCAACCCAAGCTACCGAAATTAGCTTTACATCATCTTTTCAAAAGTGAAAATAAAAACAAGAAAAACCATAGCTCATTGAAGAAATGCCCAGCGCAAAACCACACACTCTCTGTTATGAATCTTTTTGCTACTTCCCCGCGATTCCCCTCATTCCAACGCAATTTCTTGTATATATAACCTCTCGTGCTTTGATTTTCTCTCTCATGTAGTGTTGATTTACCCATCCAGCTCTCCTTCCTTGCATCTCACCCACACCCCAAGGCATAACCGATCCTTCCCCTCTTAGGACCACAACATCTTTTCTTCCTATAGGCACACAAGTGAGTCCTTCCCAAAAAGTATTGATTCAGTTTGTAGCCTCTCTTCCAGAAATGCCCTACAGTAAATAGGTTGAAGTGTTCAGCACTATAGGGTAAAACTGGGATATTAAACTTGATGTGGCTTACCAATGTAAGTGTCATGAGTATCCTTGTTACAACCAGCTATATTATAAGTCCTTTTAAGTGCAAAATATCAGGAATTATCAATTGACTCAAGTACTATATTCTATTACTTAATTAAGTGCTTAACTCATTTTTATTTAAACAATTTATTTACTTTAGTAACCTAATCATGTAGTTTTAACACTTTATCACACCTCCCAACTAGCTTTTTGCTAGTCTCTAGAAAATTGAGTGGTCAAAAGAGCAAATAGATTCAACTTTACTTCAAAATTACTCAATTTTAAAAAATCTATGCCATATATCAAATTCATTGGTTTTAGAGCATTGGAGTTAATGTAAATCAGATATTAATTATCCATAGAAGTTTATACATTATCCAATTAATCATTGATGAGTGTATGAAAGTGCACTCTAAATACCCTATTATTGGGCTAAAATGCTAAAATGTGAATATAAATCATAAAAATTAATATTGAGCTGAAAAGGAGCAACATCCTTTTAGTGGGTTCGATGCGCATAGTGAAGACCCTACTTACTAAAAAACTAGCTCAATTTGTGAAAGTGTCCTTTCTTGTAGTTGATGCAACAACTTTGATACAAGTAGGGTATGTTGGAGAAGATGTAGAGTCAACCTTAATCAAATTACTTGTGACAGCTAAGTTCAATGTACAAGCAAAGATGCTTCGGAGGAACGCCCAAACTCTTCAACTAATTGGGGGCTTATGGGTTACATTAAGTGGGTGTTTGAATTTTCTCCATCTACTTCAACTGTCGTGGATGAAATGGTCATGTTGATTCCTACTAAATGGGAAGGAATGGACCCTCAAGTTGTATTAATGCTCTAAACCTTGAGGACAAGGTTTTTTTGAGGGGGAGAGGATGTTATGGCCCTCCATGGCAATGAAGACAAGAGTAGCTGTTGGCAAGGGGTGGAAAAGAAGCAAGTTGAGTTTGAAATGCTAAACTAGAACCAATACTGTAAAGTTGCATCTATATTTCAACCTTGAGGACAATGTTCTTTGAAGGGGTGGATAATGTAATGAACCCAATTAAGTTGGGTTGGGCTTGATGGGCCTCCAAATTAGTTGTATCTGGACTGAATTGGGTAATGTTATGCGGAGTTGCTTAATACCTTTACTTGTAATAGATGAATTTGTTAGTTAGTTTCTGTTAGTTTATCTGTTTGTGGTATAAAAGGAAGGGACTTGTAATCCTATGGGAGACTTGATCATTTTGCTAAAAGTGGATTGTTTAGGAGCTTTGGAGATTGCTCGAAATCTCTTCCAAGAATTGACGTAGACTCTTGGTTCATCTTCTTCTGTTCTTGTTCATCTATTCATCTATTCGTCATCCTACATTGCATTTGTTCATTTTTCATCTTTTCCACTGGGTTATTGTTCATCTGGAAGATAGAAGAGGAAGAGGGTACGTTACAAATGGTATATAGAGATCTTGATATGGAATTGAGTAATGAAGAACTTCAAGAATGCATTGCACGTTTAGTTATTGTGCATGGCTATTCTGAGATGTTGAACCAGCCATCATTGCCTGGATTACAACATGAAAAGCTCGATAGTTTCATGGTTGCAGGCACTGACATATTCTTGAAGATGGTTCAGATGGCTCCAATAGGATTTCGGAGTGGAGGGAAACTGTTATCAGCCTTTTGATAGACGAAGGGAAAGAACTCCTATGGAGATAAATTGTAATGGCCCAGGGGTTATTGAGCTTCTAAAGAACCCATCAAATGAAGTGCAAGTGGGGGTTTTTTAATAAAATTGGGGAGGGGTCACTCATGGACATGTAGCCCTGACTATTCCAAAAAACAAAAAAAGTGGTATCACCTCAGCTTCATGATTTTGACAATCGGGAAGATGATGGGAAACCAAGACTTGGTGTTTCGTTTATGCAGTTTAGCATGAAAGTAAGCAGCCAGATGGTTCACAAGGTAGTCAGTGGTCGATTGCTTGGATGGACAAAAATGGTAAGTTCTTTTTCCCCAATATGATTAGTGCGCTGGAATCGAAGTTTGATGACGTTGGGCAAAAGCGTGAAGAAGAAAGATGTGAGTTATTTTGGTCTTTGTTAAAGTTATCTATGTCCCTTTGAGTTTTTCTTGGTTAGTGGGGCATGTTTTGGGCATTGGGTTGCTTTTCCTCAAGTGGGTTTCATGGATGAATTTTGGGTTAACTCATGTATTTGGGTGTTTAGCTGATGCTAGAAAAATGTTTGAGAAAATGCCTCATAGTTATGGGGGGTCATGAAATGTTGTAATTTTGCTTTACGTACAAGGAAGAATGGCTAGGAAGGACTTGTCATTCTTATTCAATATGAATAACTGGGAAGAAGTAAAATAAGAGAATGACACTCTTCTAAGTGCTCTTGAATATTTTACTAAGTTGAAATGGTTTGAAGATTCAAGAGCAAAATAAGAAATTCTAGGGAGAAAAGATGATGATGATAATGTTGAGCGAAAAATGAGCAACATCCTTTTGGTGGGTTCACAAAGAAGACCCTACTTACTAAAACACTAGCTCGGTTTGTGAAAGTGTCATTTCTCATAGTTGATTGAACAACTTTGATACAAGCAGGGTATGTTGGAGAATATGTAGATCAACCTTGTACAAAGTACTTGGGGTAGCTAAGTTCAATGTACAAGCAAAGATGTTTAAGAGGAACGCCCAAACTCTTCAACTGATTAGGAGCTTATGGGTTACATTAAGTGGGTATTTGAATTTTCTCCATCTACTTCAACTGCCATGGATGAAAGGGCAAGGGAGTTTTTATCCAATTGAAATGGTCCTATTGATTCCTACTGAATGGGAAGGAACGGACCCTCAAGTTGTATTAATGCTCTAAACCTTGAAGACAAGGTTTTTTTTTAGGGGGAGAGGATCTTATGACCCTCCATGGCAATAAAGACTAGAGTAGCTATTGGCAATGGGTGGAGAAGAAGCAAGTTGAGTATGAAATGCTAAACTGGAACCAATACTATAAAGTTGTACCAATATTTCAACCTTGAGGACAAGGTTCTTTGAAGGGGTGGATAATGTAATGAACCTAATTAAGTTAGGCTAGGCTTGATGGGCCTCCAAATTAGTTGTGTCAGGACTGAATTGGAAAGTGTTATGCAGCGTCGTTTAATACCTTTACTTGTAATAGATGAATTTGTTAGGTAGTTTCTATTAGTTCATTTGTTTGTGGTATAAAAGGAAGGTACCTGTAATCCTTCGGGAGACTTGATCATTTTGCTTAAAGTTGATTGTTTAGGAGCTTTGGAGATTGCTCGAAAATCTCTTCCAAGAATTGACGTAGATTCTTGGTTCATCTTCTTGTGTTCTTATTCATCTGTTCGTCATCCTACATTGTATTTGTTCATTGTTAATCTTTTTTACTGAGCTATTGTTCATCTAGAAGATAGAAGAGGAAGAGGGTACATTACAAAGGATTTCTCAATTCTGACTCTTGAAGTATGTACAAGGCTGCCAAGCAGAGTCCTAAAAGTTAGGCAATTTTTCAGACGGGAATCAGGAAAACATTAGGATTTCTTTTCTATCCCATATAATCATAACATTGGACGAAATTGAGAGGGAGGATAGGAGAGGCACAGGAGGTAGATCTGAAGAGAAAATCATTTTATTTTTGTTCTTTTTGAGTTCTCCCATGTAGAACTAATTCTAGGGTAAAGCCTATGGCAGAAATTGATTGGTAAAAATACTTTGACTTTATTTCAATTCATAGATTATGCTTTATTGTTTCAAATTCTAGGATTCAATTCTTTATTTGTTTTGGATATTATAATTTTGATACAATTATATTAAATCTTGCTATGGTTTAATTTGGTTGAGCTATAGGATTATGAATATATATTTGTGACTTAAACATGTTTTTCATGCCTTTGATGTGAGCTCTTGCTGCACTATTGTTTGTGAACATATGGTCAACTTTAGATCTGATATTTCTTTTTATATATGAAAATTTTGGTTTGTTAAAGGAGAATAGATTCTAGAATTAAATTTGAGAAAATAGATGCATATAATGTTATATCTTTCGATTAGGAATTTGATGCTATAATTCTTACTTGTGTATATAGTTTGGATTGAAAAAGTCAAAGTATTGGATCCGATTGATGGAAGCACAAAGTTTTACTTGCCTTTTTATCCGTGCCCTAATCTCATTTTAATTATGTGCTTTAGTTAGGATTTTCAGATTTTTGTCATATTGTAATTTAATATTTTCCTCTAAGCTTGTGTCTTGTATTATTTCTTCCGACTCTGAGTGGATTGACACCCTGAACTATACCATACAATCGTGTAATAGTTTGGGCATAATGAATCATCCAAAGGAAAATGCCAAAAGAATGTTTAACCCTAAGTGTGCAAGTGTGATCAGATTTTCAAATTTGACTACCAAAATCCATTTAAAGTTTCCAATAGTAGCAACTAATCAAGAAAGACCAACTGATCTTACTCTAATTAAAAACTATTGCAATGCTGGCTTTCATGCTATTACACTTTAAAATGCCCCATTTTTTATATTAACCTTGGTAATAGACAGCCTTTTCCATCACACACAATTTCTTAATCCCTAGCTTGTCCCTTTTCTCATTTGTTTTTCATACTTTTTTATTTTTTTTAACAATGCATAACAAAGTTTCTTCCTAGACCATTAGGATATATGGTTCATTAGAGTTCCACACAGCTAAAATGATGAACACCCAATCATGGTATAATAGTGTCAACTAAGGTATTCCAAGTGTATGTGTAGATTAGTAGTTACAAGTTTTTAGCAAATCACCCTTGGCTTAATCAACTAAAATTGGATAAACTTCTATTTTGAGCTAAAATCTGGATTCTTAAATGCTAAAGTAGCTCATAATTCCAATAGATCTTTTCACAGGTATATAAGTTTGAAAAATAGTAATTTTAAAACTTGTTGAATCATTAAAAAAAATTAATCAGTTCCTTTCAAATTAATGTTCTTGGAGGTGCAATAAAATTATATTACATAAAGCATGCTAGTAAAAAAAAGAAAAAGAAAAAACACTTATGCTCCTACCCCCAACTTGAAATTAGCATTGTCCTCAATGAGTACATGCTAAAAGAATCAGATAGGAAATATGTAAGAGGGTTACCTGAATGAGTTGTAGGATAATGACAGTAAAGAGGAAAATAAAGATAAAACAAAAATTTGCAAAACAAAAGAAACTAAGCTAAAAGAAAGAAAAAAAAAAGTACTAAGCAGGAGCAGGGTAAGTAGGATCTTGCAAAATACTGGTTGTGGCCTTAGGTGAAAAATTCCCTAGAAAAGGCTTGAGCCTTTGAACATTTACTTTGAAAATATTTTCATTTTGAAGGTTCACAACCTCAATAGTACAATGAGGAAAAACTGTCTTTACCATATAGGGTCTACTCCATCGAGATCTTAGCTTACCAGAGAACAAATGGAGTCTAGAATTATAAAAGAAAACTTGTTGATTGGGCTCAAAAGGTTTTCTAAGAATATTATTATCATGCAAGATTTTCATATGTTCCTTGGTTAACTTAGAATTCTCATAGGTATCCCTCCTTAATTCCTTTAGTTCAGAAAGCTACAGCTTTCTCAAAGATTCAGCTTTTTCCATGTCAAAATTGAACTTTTTCACTGCCCAGTATGCCTTGTGCTCCAGTTCCATAGGGAGGTGGCATGCTTTCCATAGACCAGCCTATATGGAGACATACAAAGTATAGTCTTATAAGCAATCCTATATGCCCACAAGGCATCAACCAATCTCAATGACCAATCCTTTCTCGAGGGATTAACAATTTTTTCAAGGATATGCTTAATTTCCATATTTGCTAATTCAGACTGGCCATTAGTTTGTGGGTGATAAGGAGTGGAGACTTTATGATGGATCTCATACTTTTTCAAAAGGGATTCGAATGGTCTGTTGCAAAAATGTATCCCATTATCACTAATTTTGGCTCTAAGCATGCCAAACCTAGACACTATGTTATCTTTTATAAACTTGAGCACCACTTAGTGATCATTCCTTTTGCATGGGATGGCTTTCACCCATTTAGAGACATAGTTTACTGCCACCAGGCTATAAACATACCCAAAGGATGGGGGAAATGGCCCCATGAAGTCAAGGCCCCAACAATAAAAAATTTCCAAGACTAAGACTAGTTGTAAGGGCATCATATTCATCCTAGTTATCCCTCCTAGTTTCTAACATGTTTCACAATTTTTACAAAATTCAAAAGCATCTTTGAAACATATGGGTCCAATGCAAACCAGATTGTAAAATTTTGGCCACTGTTTTCTTTGCAGAAAAGTGTCCACCACAAGCCTCAGTATGACAAATAGAAAGGACAGAGCTTATATCAATATTTGGGACACACTTCTGGATTATTTGATCAGAACAATACTTAAACAAGTAAGGGTCATCATAAAAAAATATCTAACCTCTACTTTAAACCTTTTCAATTCATGAGAAGTCCACTGTGGTGGTATTTTTTCTGTCACCAAAAAGTTAACAATGTTAGCATACCAAGGTATGTTTTCAATTGAAAGTATTTGTTCATTAGAAAAATATTTAGGGATAGGCAAAGAAAAATCTGATTAAGTGACAATTAATCTGGACAGGTGGTCAGCCACCACATTCTCCATCCCCTTCTTGTCTTGAATGGTAATATTAAACTCCTACAAAAGCAACACCCATCTGATTAGTCTTGGTTTGACATCTTTTTTTGTTAAGAGGTATTTTAAAGTTGCATGGTCAGTAAAAATAATCATAGGTGAACCAATGATTTAAGCTCTAAAATTTTCCAAAGCAAAAACAATGGCTAGCATTTTTTTTTTCCTTATGTTGTGGAGTAATTCTTTTGGGTTCCAGTTAGGTTTTACTAGCATAATAAATTGCATAAGAAAGCTTATTTCTACGTTGACCTAGGACAATTCCTATAGCAAAATCACTAGCATCACACATGATCTCAAAGGGAAGGGACCAATCAAGAGGTTGCATGATAGGGGCTGTAGTGAGTAGGTGTTTGAGTTGGTCAAATGCTTTCTAATGTTCTATGGCCCACTCAAAAATAGTGTCATGCATAAGCAACTTACACAAGGGTTTAGAAATGGAGCTAAACCCTTTTATGAACCTCCTATAAAACCCAACATGTCCTAAGGATGACCTAATATCCTTTACAATTTTAGGTATTGAGAGTTTAGAGATTAGGTTTATTTTGGACTTGTCCACCTCAATACCCTTTGAAGACAGTATATGCCCCAATACTATACCTGGTTGAGCCATAAAGTGGCGCTTCTCCCAGTTTAGTAGAAATTGTGTTTCTTCAGTCCTGGCCAAAATAGCTTGCAAGTTAGTAAGACATTTCTCAAAAGGGCACCCAAAAATAGAGAAGTCATCCATAAAGACTTCCAAACTATTTTCAATTAAATCATTGAATATGCTAATAATACATCTCTAAAGAGTTGCTAGGGCATTGCAAAGCCCAAAAGGCATTCTTCTAAATGCAAAAGTTTCAAATGGGCAGGTAAAAGTAGTTTTTCTTTGGTCCTCAAGGCTATCTCAATTTGATAATAGCCTGAGAATCCATCCAAAAAGCAATAGAAGGCATGATGAGCAATTTTTTCGAAGACTTGGTCAAGGAATGGTAAGAGGAAATGGTCATTTCTAGTGGAAGCATTAAGCTTCCTATAGTCAATGCACATTCTCCATCTTGTGGCTACTCTTGTGGGTACTAATTCATCTTTTTCATTCTTTACCACAGTCAATCCAAATTTCTTTGGGACCACTTGGATGGGACTAACCCATTAACTATCAGAGATGGGGTAAATTATACCCACATCCAGTAACTTGAGGACTTCATTCCTCACTACTTCCTTCATTGAAGGATTAAGCCTCTTTTGCATTTCTCTAGAAGGCTTAGCATCCTCCCCAAGGTAAATTTTATGAGTGCAGGTTAAAGGGTTGATACCCTTAATGTCGGCCATTGTCTAGCCTATGGCCTTTTTATGTTTTGTTAGGACCTTCAATAGTTCTTCTTGTCTATTAATTAGACAAGAAGATATGACCACTGGAAGGGTACTATTAGGTCCCAAAAAGGCATACCTGAGTTCTGCTGGTAGGGGCTTGAGATCCAATGCTGGGATCTGCTCCTTTACTTCCCTTTCTACTGCTAGTGTTGGGCTGAGCTGTTCCACTTTGGGTATCCATTCTGTTGACTCTCCTGCATGAAAAACAGTCATTGGTCTATTAGTAGAGTTTAGTATTTCAAAATCATCTTCAAATTTTTCAACAATCAAAGGGAAAGATTTTGAAATGATGCTCTCCAACAGGTTGACTTCTTGAGGTTCCTTTACTTCCTGGGGTTGTTTGCACAGATGAAATATGTTCAGATCTAAAGTCATATTACCAAAACTTAACTTTAGAACACTACTTCTACAATTATTAGAGCATTTGAGGCAACAAGAAATGGTCTTCCCAAAATTACAGGTGCTTAAAACATAGAATTTGATAAAAGTTGCATGTCAAGAACAACAAAGTCCACTGGTTAATAAAACTTATCAACTTGGACTAAAACATCCTCCACTACCCCTCTAGGTATTTTGATTGACCTATCAGCTAGCTGTAAGGTAATGGAGGTAGGTTTCAACTCACCTAGGCCAAGCTTTTCATAAACATTGTAAGGCAGTAAGTTCACACTAGACCCCAAATCAAGTAATGCATGACCAATTTTAGAGTTTCCAATTATGCAAGCAATAGTGGGTGAACCTGGGTCCTTGTATTTGGGTTGGGTGTTGTTTTGTATAATTGCACTGACCTGCTCAGTGAGAAAATTTTTTTTTTCATACTCAATTTTCTCTTGATAGTACACAAGTCTTTTAGAAATCTTGCATAAGTGGGAATTTGCTAGATGGCATCTGATAAAGGTATATTAATTCCCACTTGCTTCAAAACTTCTAAAATCTCAGCATGATTCTTATCTTTGTGTAAAGGGGCTAACCTTGTAGGTGCTTGCCAATTTTTCTTTTTAGTTTCAACATGCAATGGGTTAGAATCCTTACCAATGACATCTAGTTTAGGAGTGTGATTTTTCATAATTTTACTACTCCTCAATGCGGTGACAGCTTTTACTGGTTTAAAGGTTGAGCCTTCCGTTGCATTTGACACTTGATGGAGTTGGCCCTGAGGATTAGGATGTGGCTAAGCAGGGAGCTTTCCTTTCTCTTGGATGCTCAGGGTTGTGGTCAACCTTGTTAGGGACCCGCTGATATCATTGATGGCTTGCGAGTTCTGGTTGTTGATGGTGGCTTACCCTTGTATAAACTGTTGTAGGTTTGCTGCCATCTGTTGGACAGTTTCCTCAAGATTACTCCTCTGACCCAAAGATGCTAGTGCAGGGTATTGAGGTGACCCTGGTGCTACTGGCTTTGTATTGACTGTATACTGAGAAGGACCAGGTGCATGGAGTGAGGAGTGAGCTGATTGCTCATTCCCCCAGCTGAAGTTTGGGTGGCTCCTTCAATTGGGATAGTAGGTATTTGAGAAGGGACTTGCAAAAGGTTTTGCAACCATATTAACAACATTAGCTTCATCTAAAAGAACTTCTTTAAAAGTTGGGATTGTAGGGTAGTCACTAGTGGTATGCCCTCTCTCCTCACAGATATTGCATTTGTCTGGGATTTGTTGAATAACTTGAACTTCATTAGGTTTATTAACATTTGTGGTCTCTAATTTTCAAATTATACTTACCCCTTCCAGTGATGGTTTTTAATAGGCCCAGTCCTATCATACATATCTGAAGTGTCCAATGATTGAGCAGTTTTAGATAAGTAGTCAAAGTACTCAAATGCTTCCTTAGGTCCTTTATTAAAAAACTCCCTATTACACATTGTTTCTACAAACTGCCTCATCTTGGGTTGCAAACCCTCATAGAAAAAACTGATTATTCTCCATTTTTCATACCCATGGTGAGGGCAAGCATTAAGTAAATCCTTGAATCTCTCCCAACACTGATAAAAAGTCTTAGTGTCTTTTTGAGCAAAATTCATGATTTGCCTTTTTAGTGCATTAGTTATATGCATAGGAAAAAACGTTTTTAAGAACTCAGTTTGCATCTCCTTCCATGTTCCAATGGATCTAAGCCTTAATGAATTCAACCAGGTTTCAGCCTTGTCTTTTAGAGAAAATGGGAACAATTTTGGTCTGATTACCTCTTATGTACAGGTTCTATCCATGAATGTGGAGCAAACCTCCTCAAATTCCTTAATATGCAAATATGGGTTCTCAGACTCCATTCCATGGAAATGAGATATTAAAGGAATCATGCTAGGTTTAAAATTGAAGTTGTTTGCATCTACAAGTTTTATAATGCATGAGGGTGAGCTAGTCCTAACAAGTTGCAAATAATCCTTGAGTGTTTTGTTATGATTACCCACTCTCCTCTCATCTTGTTCTTCCTCAGCCATGGTACTAGAATTTTCAGAAGATGACTCAAATGAAAGTGATTCACAATTAGAATATGTCATAGATTTTGTTTTGACCAATCAAGATGAGTGGTATCTACTCCAAACAGACATGCAAATACCCAACAAAACCACCAAATTAACACCAAGGTTGGTGTATAGTACTAGCAAAAAGTGAGTAAATGACAATAAAATTTTATAGGCAATATTATTCAAAATTAACAAACGAAGGAAGAGAGAATTAAGGTTAGATGTCACCATAATGTGAAGAGGTTCACATCATCATGCTACCTTGACTTCCTCAAATAAGATTGTTTCAATGAACACCAATTGTTGCCAGCAACAGCGCCAAAAATTTGATGTTATTCCAATGTATTCTTCCAAGTGTAAAAGTGCTAAGTTGTATCAAAGATAAATCTAGGATCGTACTCCACAGAGACAAAAGGGTATTAAAGCAACCTTAAAGATGCTATGTAAAATCTTATGATTTATATAAAAAGAAAGGAGAGAGGGTATTATGTGAATTCTTTTTGAACTTTTGATGGCTATATAAAAAAAAAGTGCATGTAAGGGTTTATGTAATCTAATTACAAAAGCAAGCTGTAAAAAAATCCACATCAGCTGAGTCTGAAAAGTTTTGTACATATGCATGCACATAAAATAATAAATTCGCTTTCACATCATTTGGAGTTAAATTTGATAGAGAGTTGTGTAGACGAAACAGAGAGATCTACAAGTTTAGAGTTCAAGCACATATTTATCATTATATTGAGGATTTAGTCCCTGAAGATGGGCATCCTTCATATTTACAATTATATTTCTTCGATACCAAGCATAAATTAGAAAATCGTATCCATGACGCAGAAAGATTAGATCCTTTTATTATTGCTTAGTTAATGGATATACTTGAGGTTAATCCATACTGTGGTTTCTTTAGAACCCTCAGCAACATTTCAAGTCTTGAAAATCATACAATTCATATAAGATCAGATGTTGATTTAGACCATCGTGTTTACAATGCTTTATCAATAACGCAAGTAGCATCTATATGGACAGAAACCAACAACTGTACAGCACAAAAAGGCCGAGACATTATTGTTTTTAATGAAACTAGAGGCAATCATATTGTTCAGTATTATTTTAGATGCTATGATCCACTACAATACCCACTGTTGTTCCCTTTCGGTGACTCGGGTTGGTATCAAAGAATCAATAAAGTAGAAAGAGAAATGATATCGTTAGATGCCCAAGCATTAGAACCACGCTTTATTGAACATTCAAATAGCGCATAAGAATTTCTTCGAAAGGAAGACCAGGGTAATAAAAACTTTTTGTAGATTTAATTGTGTATTTTAGTTTTATATAGATTTTCTAAATTATATTTTATAATATTTTTAGTGCTAAAGAAGAAGAAGAAAGTACCTACGGTTTCATGTCGTGAATATTATTGTTTCAAATTACAAATAAAAGATACGTATAAGTCAATTTTGTTACTATCTGGTCATTTGCTACAACAATTTGTTGTCGATATGCACATTAAAATTGAAACGTCAAGGTTAGACTAATTTCGCTCAAAATAATTTGAAATCAGATCAGATGTGTATCAGGGTATTGTAGATAGTCTTTCAGTTGGAGAAACTTGCGCTTCCAAAATTGAAAAACAGATTATTCTACCTTCATCTTTTTATTAGAGGTCCGAGAGATATGCGTAAGAAATATAAGGAAGCAATGGTATTAGTTCAACGTTTTGGCAAGCCTAATATATTCCTAACCATGACATGCAATCCAAATGGGGAAGAAATCTCATAACAACTGAATCCACATGAAGAAGTTCAAAACTACCCTAATTTAATTGCAAGAATCTTTAGAGCAAAATTAGAAGACTTAAAGATTGATATATTCAAGCAAGAGATTTTTGGTAAGGTTGCAGCATATGTTTATACCATCGAGCATAAAAAAAGAGGTCTACCACATGTTCATTTCTTAATTATACTTAAAAAAGACTGGAGAATTTATGCTCCTGAAACTTTTGACAAAATCATTTCAGCAGAAATACCTTCAAAACAAAAAATTTACATTTATATAGGGTCATTGTTTGAGCTGAAATATTGCATATTTTATGTATTTAAAACCAATATATTTTAATTGTTTCATGACATTATTATTGGTTTTAGATTTAAAAAAAATGGCTAATAGGTATAAATTTGATTTGTGATTTAAATTGGTTGATATCATGGTTTATGCTTAAATTTATAACCTCTGATTTAATTGAGGAATATTTCTTCACATGCATAATATATTTTTAATATTTTATTTTTTTCCTTTTTTTAATTTTTGTGTATGATTTCTTTTTCTTTTTTTGTTCTCTACTGCTTGTGTTATTTGTTTTACTCATTTTTTTTTACAGCTTTTAAATAAAAATTGGTCACTCCGACTCTAACAAATGAAGAAAATGAAGTACTTCAAAAATCACATGGGACCACTAATTGAAGAGAAATATTGGGAAGCACAAGCACACACAACATTTGAAACATGCATGCTCACAAGGGACAAAAGAATTTTTGGCAAGACTTTTCTAGCCCATTTTGGACGCATGCTGGGCTGCACCTTACAGGTCCATGCACCTGACTCACCTGCACACACCTGTAACTCACCACATGAAGCAGACTTCCTCTTGAAGTCTTTTGACTCTTCAATGGTAGCAACTTCCTCTGGACATGAAACGAAAAAGAAAAAAAAGCTTTTGGCAAGCAGGAAATGCAGGGGCTCTTTTTGGACTTTCTGCATAAGTAGCTACTCTATAAATAAGAAGGGAAAGTTCTGCAGGTGCTTTACACACGTAGAAAAAAGAGACGAACGATGGGATCGAGAAAAAGTGAGTTAACGAAAAAGGCCAACTGGTTTTTCTGGATGGAACAAAAAGTAGAGGAGGGGCGTTGGAACCAATATTTATTGGAACTTTTCAGTTTGACCTCACGTAGCATGACTATAAAAAGGGGCCCTTGATCATTCAGTGGAGGGGAGCTTGATTAGAATTAGGATAGGAGTAGTGCAATTTAGTTTTCTCTCAATTTTTGATTTATTTATTTTTGATTTTTTTATTTTTGAGAGAGCTTAGGCAGGGAAAAGGGAGACAACACAGTTAAGTGACACCACTATCATGGTCCACCATTCCTCCCTTACCTGTAGCCTCCTCTCCAGCTCTTGTTAATTTCGATTTGTTTATTTAATTTATGTCATTTACTTTTCTTGCATTGTACTAAGGTTAGAGGTAAACTCTAATGATTAAGATATTGTTTCCAATCAACAATAGTGTTTTTATTGTGAGTTTGATTGATTGAATGGTTTTATTATTAGAAACTTTGACTATCTATATATTTATCTTGATCTATTGTGATTTCCAGATACATTGGATGCTTGCAGAATCCCTGTGATATTCAAATGGATTTGTGAATGTTTTAATCATCAATTGTTTATGCTTAATCTTTAGTGATTAATTGTATTGGCCTTAAATGCTAAATTTTCCAATTAAACTAAATCATTATTCTAGTTTAATTGAAAAAAATCAATTGGAAAAAATATTTTAAATTATTAGATGGATCCTTGAAACCAAAGTCATTTTTCATATCTCTTTATTTTATCATTTTAGTTATATTATGCTACTTTTAAAATCTTCACCTCAGTAATTTTATCTTCCATTCATTGTACATACCACAACTTTTATTTCTCTTTATAAATATCTTCCACCATTATATGAGTTTGATTTTAAGAACACTTTCCTTGAGGAGACAATCTAGAAATTTTATTCCTAATTATTACGCGACATGTAATAGTCCGCTAGAAATTCAATAGGAGAATTTCTATAGACTTTAGAAATTTTGTGAAAACCCCATAAGTTTTCATGAATTGATCAATCACACATGTTTTAGTCTGTCAACATAATCAGTGTTATCACTTACTATGGTGTTAGAAATGCGATTTTAATTGTTTGAGATAGTTAGAAGTGTCAGAATACGTTATAGTCTACACCACTAGACTCAATAGAATATTTAGGATTTTATGGCCCAATAATCCATTTTCATAATTTCGGACGAAACGGCTGTTCGAAACTGTGAATTTATTTATAGTGGCACTTCGGGGTTGAGTTTTGGTAAACGGTTTTTGCTGTAGGTTAATATGAATATTTAGAATTTTTTAGTATGAAGTTTATTACGTTTTTTTTGGAGTGAATAGTAACCTCGATCAGCGTACTAAGTGCAGTGTTTTCAAAATCACAATGTGGAATGTCCAAATTAGGTTAGAGAAGTTTTATTTGGACACTTGGCAAGATCTTAGCCACACACAGTGAATAGTATTAGACACTTAACACAAAGAGGAACCATTAGATGGATTTGTGAAGGAAATCAAGGTGTAAGATCATGCCACCTAAGCAAAACCTTTTTCATCTGATCAACCAAATTGAGCCAGATCAAAGAGGAACCATTAGATGGATTTGTGAAGGAAATCAAGGTGTAAGATCATGCCACCTAAGCAAAACCTTTTTCATCTGATCAACCAAATTGAGCCAGATCAAAGAGGGTTTCAACTCTAGTGAAACCCTAAATGGTTGGAATCCAATTGAAACCCCAAAAGCTTGGTTGAAACCGAAACCCTAAACGGTTTCCCCAAACCCTAAATTGGCCTTCAAACTCTTTTCGATCCAATTTCTAGCATTGTGTTTAATCACTTGATTAAATCACTTTCACATGCTATTAATTTCTCAAATTCTTGTTATGACATTATTATCCAACCTTTTAAACCTTGAAAATTTGATTGGGCCAAGAAAAATTGGATTTGGGCTTGATAGCACCTCAAACCCTAACCAAACCCCCTTTAAACCCCAAATTGAAGCCCATTTGGTTGGTGCCCACCAAGGCCCACGAATTTGGCCACCTTGGCAAGACTTCTTGGAGAAGTTTCCTCCCCCACATGGCAGACCATTCACTGCCCTTAGCTGCATCCAATAGTGCCTTGATGAGATGGAGGAACCCACCCCATCAACCTCCACACCTCATAGCTTCTGCAGGCAGTCCTTTGCCCCCCACTATTCTTCACTTTATGTCACATAGTCACCTCCAATCAAGGGTCATTAAGGTCCATATCTTCCCCCTACAGAAGGCTTGAGTCGTGCAAGACACACTTACTTCACTTTAAACACTTCTTCACCCCGTTCTTAGAGAGAAACCCAAAAGAGCTCTCTCGGGCAGATTTCTGTGTCTTTTTACGTGGATATTTTTGACCCCTTGTAAGTATTTTAACATGTTGACTCCTTCATAAAAGTTGTTCCTCTTTGAGTATAGTTTCCTTAAATATATCATTCGTATCATTCCATGGTCATTTGGTTGGTCAAAAGTATTTTTAACCATGGAAAGGTCATTCTGGGTGTGAATCTGGAGAGTATGTTATGTTTTGGAGTTTTTGACCAAGCTAATGGACATATTTTGGTCCGAAAATTTTATGGAGTGTTCTTAGCATGTGTTTAAGAGTGTTCATTGAGGTCTTGTTGCATGACTAAAGCTTTTGATCATAGATTTTCTTAGATCTAGAAACTTGAAAACTGGAAGTGGCAAAACAGTTTTTATTTGGAGAAAGTTTGAATATTTTGAGATTTGATCTTACTCTAAAGGCTTTGATATTTTTATATGATGATCCTAAGTCTCTTATTTTCAGGTTAGGATGTTATTTGGAAGATATTTAGTATTAGTTTCAAATATATGATTTTTGTATGCAAGAGGATTTCGGTTAGGCCTAAAATTTGATATTTTTGGTTTAGATTCATGTTTTATTGATTTTTAGCCATGTGATTTTAATTTTGGTGGTTGGATATTCTTTAAGACACATTATTAAACCATGTGATGTTTTATTTCAAAGATATCACCTTCTTAAGCCATTGAGATCAAGAGATTTATTAAAACTAGTTGAGGAAAAAGTTTTTGTTTTTGGAGGTTGGGTTTGGATGTTGGGTTGAGTTGAGTTGAGTTGAATAAAATATTGTTAAAATATTAATGTTAAATATTATGAGTGTATTGAGATTTGAAAAAGTTAAATTTTAAATATTATGAGTGTATTGGGATTTGAAAAAGTGTATTGAAATTTGAAAAAAGTGTAATGATGAGATGAAGTGAGTTGAGAGGAGTTTGCGACTAAACGGAGCCAAGTGTAAAACCAAAAACTCCCAGTGTTATTTTGTGATTTTGGTGACTTTAGTTGGATGATTTAAAGTATGTTTGATCTTAGGATGATGTTATGAATATTTTAGAAGTAAGATTTGATTTTTGGAATTCTTGGAGATGTTTTGATTTAGGGTCAAAACTTGTGATTAAATGTTTGGATCTTTTTACAAAAAGTTGGTGTTGATTATTAGCTTTTTCTAAATGGATATTTTAAGTATGGTTTTAAACTTAGGATTGGAAGATGTTTGTTGCAAAATTTTGGTTTAAGCATAAGTTTTGACGTTGGAAGGAATTGCAACAAAAATCAAGAGAAATGACCTATGGATGGTTTGGCCATAGTATATTTTTCAAAGTTGTGGTTTGTTTTAAATTTTTTTGAGTTAATATTTGAGTTTAGGACAAAATTTACATGAGGAATGTAAATTTTAGAAATTTTTGGAGTTAGGATGTGAAATCCTTAAGTTAGGGGTAAAATGATCATTTTTCCACATGTAGAGGGTAAAATGGTAATTTTACCCTAAGTTAGCTTGTTTTCATGTTTCTAATTGTTAATAATTAAATGTCTAACTTTTAGAATACCTTCTTACAGTTCCTCGTGTTTCGCGCTTTATTATCATAGAACGTGACAATCGAGGTAAGTTAGCTTCTAACTTACTATCAGTTTACTGTGTATGTATGATAGCTTCTGTCACGAATATTTATCTGTTACACAATCTATTCTGTCATATATTGTTATATGTTACAAGTATGCCATGTTAAGTATGCCATGTTAAGTATGCCATATGTTACATGTATGTCATATCATATAATATTCACCATTGCAAGTATGTCATGTTAAGTAAAGAAGTCAGATCAATTTTATGTTAAGTCAAGTTTCAGATCATGTTTATGTTAAGTTATTCATGTCAATCACGACCCTAAGTGCTAGGATGGGGTAATGTCCTAGTGAAACTCCTTTGTTCACGCTGGAGTGTCTAAATAGGTGTGAAATTCCCTGGGTTGACGAAGTACAGTCAACAGGTTGCGAATGGGGCCTAATTAGCTGGTCACCGGAGCTCGCCAGGCACTATCGCCGATGGTGCCATATTTTATTTTACGTGTATTCATGGGGCCACAACAACTGTGGAGCATAAAGTATGGGGCCACAACAACTATGGAGCATACACTACGTGAGACATAGCAATTGTGACACGTAGAATACGTGGGGCCACAACAACTGTGGAGTATGTATTAACACATTCACAGCTGGTGTAGATACCTGTGTTGTGATGCGGTAATCGGCAGGGACACACGGCTCTAGGGGACCCATGTAGCACCCATATGGTCATGTTATTAATTAAGTCTAATGAATAAGATTTCAAGTTCATGTCAAGGAGTTAAGAATAAGCAATCATGGTGACTCCATGAGATAAGAATAAGTTTCAGATCAAGTCCACGTTAAGTCAAGTCTCATATCAAGTTCATGTTATGTTATGTTATGCTCACGTACAAGTTATGTTCATGCTCACGTTAAGTTTCAAGTTCATGTTCGTATTATATTATGTTCATGTTTATGATATGTTCAAGCTCACGTTCATGTTATGTTATGTCCATATTCATGTTATGTTCACGTACATGTTATTTTCAAGTTCATGTTATGTTATGTTCATGTTCACCTTATGTCTCAAGTTCACGTTTATGTCATGTTATGCTCAGGTTTATGTTAAGTTTAAGTTCATATTTATGTTATGCATGTTCACGTTCGTGCTATATTTCAAGTCCATGTTATGTTTCAAGTTTCATGTTCATGTTATGTTGCTAGTCCATGTTATGTTTTAAGCTCAAGTTCATGTCATGTTAAGTTAAGTTCAGTTCACATTTAAGTTCAGGTTATGTCATGCTATATGTCAAGTTATGCTATGCTTACTTACGACTTTAATTATGCATTCATGCTTTTACTGTCATGCATGCATCATTAACCTATGTGGGAGTTTCCTGTTAACTTACTGAGATTTGTAATCGATTTGTAATCAAATCTCACCGTGGTAGTCCCAACTACCATTCCCCCCAAATGGTAGGCGATGTGTCAGGATCAGAGCATGGAGTGGACATTGGTAGATTGAAGGAAGTTGACTAGATGCCGCAGACACGACATGGAGCTTACAACTTCCATAGTTAATTTTTGGATAGTTTTCTGGCCTCATTAGTCGAGTCACACGAGTTACTCGTCAAACTTCCTCAATAGTGTATTTTGGTAATGTAAATATGGAGTCTGGTCTCTCATGTTTTTGAGGTTACAGTCTCCTAAGACTCGTACTAAAATCGTGGATGTTTATTTTATTAAGTATGCTTGGTTATGATTTAACTATTTGAGATATTATAAGTTTGGTGCATAGTATTGCTCAAAAAAAAATTATCCGCTGCGGATATTGCATAATGCTAGATGCATGCTATGAACATTGCATCTTTTATGTCATGAACGGGGGCAGGTAACCATGTGTTGCATGTCCCTACGCTTCAGATGTCTGTTCGATTCCAAGCGGAATCTGGGGGCGTCACACGACATCCTCCTGCATTTGGGATAGCCTTTGTGCTGCTCGTTTTGGAGTGAGTCAGTCGTCCTTAAACATAATGCATGTTCCTTGAGGAATAATAAATCCAACCAATATATGTATGAACAAAGATGGCATTTGTAAGAATTGATACCCTAAAGAATTTGCACCTACGACAACTGTTGGAACTGATTGTTTCCTATTATATAGACGTTTTAACAATGGAACTACTGCTAGAGTTAGATTAAAAGATTTAGACAATCGATGGGTTGTTCCATACAATTCGTATCTTCTTTCCAAATATAATTGTCATATTAACGTTGAGATTTGTTCTATAGTTAAAGCTGTTAAATATTTATACAAATATATTTAAAAAAGGACACGATCGCGTTGCTTTCAATATCATTAGCGAAGAAAATAACCAACAGATTGATGAAATCGAACAATTTCAATCAGGAAGATTGATTACTCCACCTGAAGCAATGTGGAGGAGATATGGTTTCACACTTAATGAAATGTATCCATCAGTTTATAGTTTACATCTACATCTCGAAGATCAACATTTAGTGTCTTTCTGTGCACACGAAGATCTAAACAATGTGTTAAACTCGTATATGTCGAAAAAATCGATGTTAACAGAATTTTTTTATAGAAACCAAATTGACGAATAGGCATGAAATTTATTTTGTAGAGAATTTCCTGAAAAATTTGTTTGTAGTTCACAATGTAGAATTTGGACTCCGAGGAAAAAAAATTGTTATAGGCCGAATTGTTACAGCCGATCCATTTGAAGGCGAAAGATATTATTTACGAATATTATTGAATCATATCAGAGGAGCAACGTCATTTGAGAAATTAAGAACAGTTAATGGTGTTGTACTACCAACATATCGTGAAACAGCTACTTCACATGGTCTGTTAGGCAAAGATAGTAGTTTAGAAGACTGTTTAGAAGAAACCTATTTATATCAGATACCAAGCAGTTTAAGATGCCTTTTTTCAATAATTTTGGTATATTGTAATCCTACTAACCCAAGAGAACTTTGGGAACGATTTGAAAAAGAAATGTCTACAGATTTTCTTATAAGAAACATGTCATCAACAATTGTTAGAAAGATAGTTCTACAAGATATTGCTTCCCAACTGGAATTTATGGGAAAAGATATAAATATGTATCATTTTGTTCCTACTGATATATTTTACAATTAGGATGAATTTACAAATAGAGAAATTGATGACAAACGAGTAGTCACAATTCCAACAGAAGATTTACTTGCATCACAAGTCCTAAATTCTGAACAAAAAAATGCGTACGATTTGATATTGCAAACATTAGTGTCAAATGAATCTGATGCATTTTTCATTGATGGCCCTGCTGGTACTGGTAAAAATTTTCTATACAAAGCACTTGTGGCAGCAATTAGATCGAAAAATATGATAGCGCTTGCAACTGCGTCATCTGGTGTTGCTGCCTCCATCTTACCTGGAGGACGAACAACAAATTCAAGATTTAAGATTCCATTAAATGCAGATAAAAATAGCACATGTAATGTGAGTAAACAGGAAAACCTTGCTAAACTATTATGCTTTGCAAGATTAATTATATGGGATGAAGTACCCATGTCTACAAAATATTCAATAGAAGCATTAGATAAAATGTTACCAGATATTAACGATACAAATCTCCCTTTTGGTGAGAAAGGTATTGTTTTTTGTGGAGACTTTTGCCAAGTATTACCTATAATTCGTAATAGTCCAAAAGAACAACAAATTGATTCAAGTTTAGCTTCTTCTTATTTATGGTCTATTTTGAAAAATAAAATAAAATTAACAGAAAATATGAGAGCTAGATTAGATCAGGATTTCTCGCATTATCTAATTGAAGTTGGCAATGGTAATGCGCCCATAACTGTTGATGAAAAAATCAAAATTTCCAGAGCAATGACCATTCCCTATAACAATGATGTTGACTCTCTAAATTATTTGTTAGATGCTGTTTTTGGAAATATTTCTAACTATCCAAACAATTTAATAGAAATGTCAAATCAAGCTGTATTAACTCCAAAAAATCGATCAGTTGATGAAATAAATACTATTATTGATGACTTCCAAAATTTTGTATTGCAGATTTTACAAGATCGTTCGAGCGGAGGATTTTGGCCGCTCGAGCGAAATCAGGCAGATTCAACCGCTCGATGGCCGCTCGACAGTGAGCTCGAGCGGGATGCGGGAATACAAAGATCGCTCAAGCGGAGACATTGGCTGATAGAGCGAAATCAGGCAGAGTTGAACGCTCGAGGTGCGCTCGACAAGCCGCTCGAGCGAAGTTAGGTAGAGTCGACCGCTCGATGTTCGCTCGACATCCCGCTCGAGCGAACATCGTATTTTGACAGATCTAGGGTTTTCCGCCGTCAAACTATATAAAAGTGATTTTTCACTTTATGGCTGTACTTTTTGACTGGATAACACTTTTTGGGACAGAAAACCACAGCTAGAAGGATTCAAATCATCTGTTTTGGAGAGAGAATTCCACATATTGCATGTACGTTCGAATGATACACGAGCACAGACGGGAGAAAAGCATTGAATCATTTCCTTGAGTTTTTGAAGACGATTAGCGGCTACAAGGAGTATTTTTCAGCGTTTATTTTCTTCCAATATTCTCAGAACAATTATGATGAATTTGTTTATATTGAATTCCATTTCTAGCATGAGCTAAATTTCTTCTATTCTAGGAAAATGATGTAACCTAGTTCCGAACTATGCTTGATTGTCTATGTTAATTTAAGGCAATTCTCTCTTTGTTTATCTGATTTATTCTGAGTTTATTGCTTCTAATTAACTGACCATTGATTAGATGATATTTAATCTTGTGATTTGCTATCAAAAGAGGGAATCATAGGGGAGATCTTGAATATTTCAGCATAGGTAAATATAGAGATCGAAAGACTTGTATGAACCTATGTAGTAATTAAATCATTGGTCTTATTGCTTTCTTGATTATTTAATTTGCATATTCTTGTGTGAATTGATGAACAAGAATAAATTCCAATTGAATATCGAAAGAGGCTTTTGGATGAATTAGAGATTTGCTAATAGACAAATAGAATTAAACTAAATTAGTTGGATGAGAAAAGCATAGTGAAGAATTATGTGAAATCGATTTTCTAGAAGTTTTCTTTCCCATTAATTTGATCTTCGAACGTCGGTTTTTTATCCTTTGCATATTTCTCTTTGCGTTGATCTTAGTTTAATTTGCAACTACAAAAATCTTAGTGATTCCTCTAGATAAAATCGAGATTAGTATAATTTTGGTATTTGGCAAAAGTAAGGTACCAATCCCTGAGAACGATACTCTTTTTATCACTTTATTATAAAACTACAATACTGTGCACTTGCAGTTTTGCACCGATCAAGTTTTTGGCGTCGTTGCCGGGGATTGGTTTATTCTTATTCTTTTTGTCAATATCGATACAAAGTAATCTTGGTTTTAATTTATAATTTTATTTTAAGTTGTTCTTATATTTTATTTTATCTTTGTTCTACAGGTGTTTTTGACGTTGGATGCGCCGTGGTAGATCTCGTGATATTATCCCTCTTGATCCGGAGATTGAAAGAACTCTTAGATCACGAAGAAAAAATAAGATACTAGCCATGGCTAAAGAAGAGAATGAGGCACTGCCATGCACCTTGAAGGACTATGTACGGCCAATTGTGAATGGGAATTACTCAAGTATAAGGCGCCAGACTATCAATGTCAACAACTTTGAGCTCAAACCAGCTTTGATTAGCATGGTGCAGCAGGCTCAATTCAGCGGATCGCCACTTGATGATCCCGACATTCATTTGGCAATATTCTTGGAGATTTGCGACACTGTGAAGATCAATGGTGTTACTGAAGACACCATTAGACTGAGATTGTTTCCTTTTTCTTTAAGGGACAAGGCTAGAGGTTGGCTACAATCTCTACAATCGGGAAGCATCACTAGTTGGCAGGACATGGCTGAGAAGTTTCTGGCTAAATTCTTTCTACTTGCAAAAACAGCCCAACTCAGGAGTGAGATTGGTCAATTCAAGCAAAATGATTTTGAGTCACTCTATGAAGCGTGGGAAAGGTATAAAGACTTGGTTCGACGTTGCCCACTGTTGTGAAAACGATGACAATAAAGTGAAAAATATGAAATATGAAAGAGAAAAATTACACACGACACACAGATATACGTGGTTTGGCAAATTATCTACGTCCACGGGAGTTGCAGAGGATTTTATTGCTTGAGGAATCACACTACAATGGAGGGGCGAAATACTATTCACCAACAGTGTTGTACAGTACGGCCAAATATGTAGTAAACACATATATATAGTGAAACGGCGAAAAAAGCCCTAGATCTGAAATTATATGATGTTCGCTCGAGCGGCGTGTCAAGCGCGCATCGAGCGAACTCCCTTCCGCAATGGCTCGAGCTCACTGTCGAGCGGACATCGAGCGTTCAACTCTGCCTGATTTCGCTCAAGCGGCTAATGCCTCCGCTCGAGCGAACTTCCTTTCCCGCAACCGCTCGAGCTCACTATCGAGAAACCTTCAAGCGTTAGAATCTGCCTGGCTTCGCTCGAGCGGCGGCCTTTTGCCGCTCGAGCGAAGTGGACCAAACTCCACAATACCCAACAATTTTCCCACTTGGAGACTGGTACACTGGCTGCATCGTCCTCTTCCTTAAACGTGATATCCTCCACCTCTGCAACTCACTGCCCCTGTCTTCATGTTAGAAGACCAACTGAAGTTGCGCACAACTTCAGTTTCTCAAGTGTAACACCCTTAGTCAACATATCAGCAGGGTTCTTGCTTCCACAAATTTTCTCAAGTAACAATTGTCCGTCATCTAACAATGACCGTATAAAGTGATACCTGATCTGAATGTGCTTGGTCCTGGAATGAAATACTGGATTCTTGGCAAGGAATATGGCGCTCTGACTATCACTATAGAGAGTGCCCTTTTGATTCTTCTTACCCAATTCCTCCAAGAAGCCTTGTAGCCATATCATCTCCTTTGCAGCCACTGACACTCCAATATACTCAGCTTCTGTAGTAGACAAAGAAACTGACTTCTATAGATTAGAACCCCATGACACAGCAGTACCACCAAGAGTGTAAACAAATCCCGTGGTACTCTTCCTACTATCAATGTCTCCAGCTAAAACAGCATCAACATAGCCCTGCACCTCTAAACTCTCTCCTGAGAAACACAAGCAGGTTTCTGAGGAGCCTTTTAGGTACCTCAAAATGCACTTCACTGCTTCCCAATGTTCTTTTCCTGGGTTACTCATGTATCTACTCACAACTCCCACTGCATGGGCAATATCCAGTCTTGTGCAAACCATAGCATACATAAGTGAACCAATAGTTGAGGCGTAAGGAACCTTACTCATGTAGTCTTGTTCCTCCTCTGACTCGGGTGACTGATTCTTGTTGAGTCTGAAGTGACTGCCCAAAGGTGTGCCAACTGGTTTGGCCTTGTCCATATTGAACCTACTGAGTACCTTTTTCACATACTCAGCCTGTGAGAGTCTCAACGTGCCTCTAACTCTATCTCTGACAATCCTCATGCCAAGGATTTGCTTTGCAGCTCCCAAATCCTTCATTGCAAAGTGTTCTGACATCTGCTTCTTCAGATTATTGATCTCATCAATACTAGCCCCTGCAATAAGCATGTCATCCACATACAACAGTAGAATAATATAAGAATTGGCAAAATGCCTGACATAGCAATAGTGATCTGCCTGACATCTGATGTACCCTGCACTGTGCATGAAATTATCAAATTTCTTGTACCACTGTCTAGGAGCTTGCTTCAGGCCATACAAGCTCTTCTTCAGTCTGCAAACTGAATCTTCCTTTCCCTGTACTACAAACCCCTCAGGCTGGTGCATGTAGATGTCTTCTTCAAGGTCTCCATGAAGAAAGGCTATCTTCACATCTAGCTGCTCAAGAAATAAATCTTCGGTAGCAACCATATACAGTACCATCCTGATGGTTGTGATCTTCACCACAGGAGAAAAGATCTCAGAGTAATCAATACCCTGCTTCTGCTGAAAGCCTTTTACAACAAGTCTAGCCTTGTACCTCTTACTGCCATCATGCTCAGTTTTCACCCGGTACACCCACTTGTTGTGTAATGCCTTCTTCCCTGATGGAAGTTCTGTCAACTCCCATGTCTGATTCCCTAGCAGGGAATCCATCTCATCTTTCATGGCCAGCTCCCACTTGCTAGAATTTTCATCTTGCAAGGTTTCTTCATAACTCTGCGGTTCTCCACCATCTGTCAACAGAATGTAGTTCAAGGTTGGTGAGAAACGCTGTGGAGGACATCTAGTCCTAACTAACCTGCGAACTGCAACTGTAGACATGGATGGCTCTGAAACTGACTGCGGAATAATAGGAATGGGTGCACTGGACCCACTCTCCTCGTCACTCACATCTCTACACTGCACTGTGACCTCTGGTAGGTCATCAAATCTTACGAACTCGGACTCCTGAGGAGCTACTTCAGAAACTGTACTAGATTTGTCCTTGTAGACAATCTTCTCATTAAAGATCACATTCCTGCTTCTTATGATCTTTCGACCCTGATCATCCCAGAAACGATAGCCAAATGCCTCGTCTCCATAGCCAATGAAATAACATTTCTTTGACTTAGCCTCAAGTTTACTACGAGCATCAGGATTAATAAGAACATAAGAAAGACAACCAAAAGTTTTAATATGAGAAAATTTGACCTCTTTCCTGCTCCAAACCTCCTCAGGCAATTCACAATCTAATGGGACGGATGACCGCATCTGCCCAGAAAGTTGGTGGTAGTCCAGCGTGCAATCTCATCTTCTAGCACGCTCATTAATGGTCCTGTTCATACGCTCCGCAACTCCATTTTGCTGTGGTGTCCCAGGAATGGTCTTCTCCATTCTGATACCCTGAGCTGCACAGTACTCCTTGAACCCACCATCAATGTACTCACCACCATTGTTAGACCTCAAACATTTCAGTTTTAAGTTTGTCTCTGTCTCAACCATGGCCTTCCAAGTCTTGAATACATTAAATACATCAGATTTATGTTTCAAGAAATAAACTCATACCTTCCTACTATGGTCATCAATGAACGTGACATAGTAACGAGAACCTCCAAGAGATGCCACTGGAGAAGGTCTCCACACATCTGTGTGTACAAGATCCAGTTTTCCTGTTTTTGGTGTTCTGCCACTTTTCAAGAAACTGACCTTCTTCTGTTTCCCCATAATGCAACTCTCACACATACTAAGATCAACTGACTTCAGTTCTGGTAGCTTACCTTTGGACAGAAGTTCTTTCATACCCTTCTGACTCATATGGCCAAGCCTGCAATGCCACAAATCTGCTGTGCTCTCTGCAACGGTAGTAGCAATAGTGTTAATTAAACCGGTAGTCATATATATAGTGTACCAGTTTTCTTACCCCGAGCCAGTACCAATGCCCCTTTTGTGACCTTCCAGGTGCTATCTGAGAACACTACTGAATGACCACACTCATCGAGCTGCCCAACAGAAATGAGGTTCTTCTTCAACTCAGGAATGTGTCTGACCTTTTGCAAGGTCCATTTGTTCTTGTTAGGGAGTGCAATGTCAATGTCTCCCATCCCCACCACGTTCAAAGCCTCTCCATCAGCCAGATACACCTTCCCAAAGTCACCTGCAACATAGTTCCGCATTAACTCCCAGTGGGAAGATGTATGGAAGGAAGCCCCTGAATCCGTATCCAGTCATCAACTGGACTATGAACTGCAAGCAATAGTGCATCCTGTACTTCTTCAGTTACAACATTAGCACTATCATTCTCGGTCTTCTTAGGATTTTTGCAGTTCTTCTTTATGTGGCCAGCTTTGCCACAATTCCAGCAAGTTGCCTGCTGACCAGGCCTTGACTTGCTCTTGCCTTTGTGCTTTAATTTTGATCTTCCTCTGTTTGAGTTCCTGTCTTGTGATCTCCCTCGAGAATCAACATTCAGTGCTGAACTCGAACCCGAGGTCTCGCCAGAATCTTTCCTGCGAACCTCCTCAGCCAAAATCAAATCACGAATATCATCATACTTTAGTTTAGATTTACCGGCAGAATTACTAACAGCCATTCTTATGGCCTCCCAGCTATTTGGCAATGATGCCAACAATATCAGTGCACGTATCTTATCATCAAATTCAATTTCAACAGACGAAAATTGATTTGTGATAGTATTAAAATCATTCAGATGTTGTGCAACAGACATACCATCCGCCATCTTTAAATTTAATAACTTTTTCATCAAGTGTACCTTGTTATTCGCTGACGACTTTTCATACATACCTGACAAAGCCGTCATGAGATCCGCAGTCGTCTTCTTCTTGATGATGTTGTGTGCAACGGATCTCGACAGGGTTAATCGAATAACACCCAAAACCTATCGATCCAACAGATTCCAGTCAGCCTCATCCATCTTTTCTGGTCGCTTCCCCAATAATGGAAGATGGAGTTTCTTCCCATAGAGGTAGTCCTCTATCTGCATCCTCCAGTAACCAAAATCTGTGTCATCAAACTTCTCGATCCCCGATACCTTCACTTCATCTCCAGCCATCGTTTTCCCTCAGACCCGAACATTGGCTCTTGATACCAATTGTTGTGAAAACGATGACAATAAAGTGAAAAATATGAAATATGAAAAAGAAAAATCATACACGACACACATATATACGTGGTTCGGCAAATTACCTACGTCCACGGGAGCTGCAGAGGATTTTATTGCTTGAGGAATCACACTACAATGGAGGGGCGAAATACTGTTCACCAACAGTGTTGTACAGTACGGCCAAATATGTAGAAAACACATATATATAGTGAAACGGCGAAAAAAGCCCTAGATCTGAAATTAGACGATGTTCGCTCGAGCGGCGTGTCGAGCATGCGTCGAGCGAACTCCCTTCCGCAACGGCTCGAGCTCACTGTCGAGCAAACATCGAGCGTTCAACTCTGCCTGATTTCGCTCGAGCGGCTAATGCCTCCGCTCGAGCGAACTTCCTTTCCCGCAACCGCTCGAGCTCACTGTCGAGAAACCTTCGAGCGTTCAAATCTGCCTGGCTTCGCTCGAGCCGCAAAAGGCCGCCGCTCGAGCGAAGTAGACCAGACTCCACAATACCCAACAGCCCACAACATGATTGCCGGATTGGTTGCAAGTTCAGAAGTTTTATAATGGGTTAAATGGGCAAACTCGAACCACAGTTGATGCTGCTTCTGGTAGAACTTTGATGTCTAAGACAGCTGAGGTGCTACTGCCCTTTTGGAAGAAATGGCCTCAAACAACTATCAATGGCTAACTGAGAGGACTTTGGCTAAGAAGGTTGCTGGAATTCATGACTTGGAGCTGATAGCAGCCCTTTCAGCTCAAGTTGCTACTCTATCTCATCAGATTTCAGCCTTGACAATCCAAAGGATACCACAAAGTACAGAATATGTTGCATCTACAAGTATAACAGTTCCAAGTAATGAAGCGAGTCAAGAACAAGTTCAATACATCAACAATCGGAACTACAACTATCGTGGTAATCCTATGCCAAATTACTATCATCCAGGGCTTAGAAATTATGAGAATTTGTCATATGGAAATACGAAGAATGTGTTGCAACCTCAACATCCTCCAGGATTTGATAGCCAACCAAGCGAGAAGAAGATGTCACTTGAGGATGCCATGGTTTCCTTTGTTCAAGAGACCAATGCAAGGTTTAAAAAGACTGATTCACGGTTGGACAACATTGAGACTAATTGTAGCAATATGGGAGCCACTATGAAGAATCTTGAAGTGCAAATTGGGCAATTAGCCACTACCATCAATGCCCAACAAAGAGGGGCTTTTCCTAGCAACACTGAAGTGAATCCAAAAGAATAATGCAAGGCCATCACACTTAGGAGTGGAAAAGAAATTGAGAGGTCACCATTAAAGGAGAGCAAGTCCACCCCTACAGCTGCGAACAATGGCCAAAGCAAGGATCAAGTAGAAGAAGAGGAGATTGTTAAAGATACACTAAGAGAGACCGACATGCCTCCAGCAATTTCATTTCCTGACAATCCTCTTATTCTTGCTCCTTCACTTCCTTACCCTCAGCGTTTTCAAAAGCAAAAATTAGATAAGCAATTTTCTAAATTTTTGGATATCTTTAAGAAAATTCACATAAATATTCCTTTTGCAGATGCCTTGGAACAAATGCCAAATTATGTCAAATTTCTGAAGGACATCATTTCCAAGAAGAGAAGGTTGGAGGAGTTTGAAACAGTGAAGCTATCTGAAGAATGCAGTGCCATTCTTCAAAAGAAATTGCCTCAAAAATTAAAAGATCCGGGGAGTTTCACTTTGCCTTGCACTATTGAAAATTCATTTTGATAGAGTCTTATGTGATCTTGGTGCTAACATTAATCTTATGCCACTTTCTATTTGCAGGAAATTAGGACTTGGAGAGATGAAGCATACAACAATTTCCTTACAATTAGTGGATCGATCCATCAAGTATCCACGTGGAATCATAGAAGACGTATTGGTAAAGGTGGATAAATTTATATTCCCTGCTGATTTTGTGGTGTTAGACATGGAAGAAGATGAAGAAGTCCCTCTAATTCTTGGCCGACCATTTTTGGCCACGGGAAGAGCTTTGATTGATGTTCAAAAGGGTGAGTTAACATTGAGAGTGAACAAGGAAGAAGTTATGTTCAACATCTATCAAGCCATGAAATTTCCTGAAGATCCAAGTACTTGCTTCCGGGTTGATGTCATTAAGCAATGTGTAGAAGAGGCCTTTCAAGAAGATATGCCATCCGATCACCTAGAACGATATATCACCACTTCATCTCATGATTATAATTTTAATAATTCTGCTGTTTGTGAATCTGACTTGCCTTTTGTTAGTGAAGAATTTCTCCACTATGTTTTTGCTTTGGGAGCATTGCAGCAGATTACATCACTTAATGATGAAGTGGGAAAGCTAGAGTCAGTGGTACCAAAGATTGATTCTATGAAAGCGGAAGAAAAGATTCAGCAAACTACAACTCCGGAGTTGAAGCAATTACCTGAGCATCTTCGCTATGCATTCTTGGGTGATAGTGATACATTTCCAGTGATTGTTGCTACATCACTCACACCCGAAGAAGAGGAAAAGTTGCTACGTGTGTTGAGGGAGCATAGAACAGCCTTGGGATGGACTATTTCTGACATAAAAGGAATAAGTCCATCCATTTGCATGCACAAGATTTTAATGGAGGAGCTTTACAAACCAACGATCGAGCACCAAAGAAGATTAAATCCAGCAATGAAAGAAGTCGTGAGAGCTGAAATTTTGAAACTCCTTAATGCTGAAATTATTTATGCTATTTCAAATAGCTCATAGGTAAGTCCAGTGCAAGTTGTACCAAAGAAAGGTGGAATGAAGGTTGTGAAAAATGACAACAATGAGTTCATTCCTACAAGAACAGTCACGGGATGGCGTGTATGCATGGATTACCGCAAGTTGAATAAAGCAACAAGGAAGGATCATTTTCCACTTCCATTTATTGATCAAATGTTGGATCGATTGGCTGGGTACTCCTACTATTGCTTTTTAGATGGTTATTCGGGGTATAATCAGATTGCCATAGCTCCTGAAGATCAAGAGAAAACTACATTCATATGCCCCTATGGAACATTTGCCTTTAGGAGGATGCCCTTTGGATTGTGCAACGCCCCTGCGACATTTCAACGTTGCATGATGGCTATCTTTTCTGACATGGTGGAAGAGATAATGGAAGTTTTCATGGATGATTTTTTAGTTTTTGGTACATCTTTTGATCATTGTTTGCATAACTTAGCTCTTGTTTTGCAGAGATGTGAAGACACAAATCTAGTCCTGAACTGGGAGAAGTGTCATTTCATGGTTCAAGAAGGGATTGTGCTTGGCCATAGAGTGTCATCCAAAGGAATTGAGATGGATCGAGCCAAGATTGCAACCATAGAAAAACTACCACCTCCAAAGAATGTGAAGGGAATTAGAAGCTTTCTGGAACATGCGGGATTTTATAGAAGATTTATCAAGGATTTTTCTAAACTCTCTAAACCTTTATGTAATCTTCTTGAGAAAAATTCTGCATTTAACTTTGATGTTGTTTGTTTGCAGGCCTTTAATGCAATCAAGGAGAAATAAATTTCAGCACCAATTGTGATTGTGCCTGATTGGAGTCAACCTTTTGAAGTTATGTGCGATGCAAGTGACTTTGCAATTGGAGCAGTGTTGGGGCAAAGGCGAGACAAGCTATTTAGAGCCATCTATTATGCAAGCCGGATATTGAATGAAGCTCAATTGAATTATACGACAACTGAGAAGGAGATGCTTGCTGTGGTGTTTGCTTGTGACAAATTTAGATCTTACCTCATTGGTACAAAGGTGATAGTGTTCACTGATCATGCAGCACTCCATTATTTGTTTGGCAAGAAGGATGCTAAGTCGAGACTAATTCGTTAGATACTCCTACTTCAAGAATTTGATTTGGAGATTCGAGATAAGAAAGGAAGTGAAAATCTAGTTGTTGACCATCTCTCTCGGTTAGAGCAAGAGGAAGAAAGACCAGATTCAGTGGTCCAAGAGACATTGGCCGCTCAAGCGAAATCAGGCAGAGTTGAACGCTCGAGGTGCGCTTGACAAGTCGCTCGAGTTAAGTTAGGCAGAGTCGACCGCTTGATGTTCGCTCGACACCTCGCTCGAGCGAACATCGTATTTTGACAGATATAGGGTTTTCCGCCGTCACACCATATAAAAGTGATTTTTCACTTTATGGCCGTACTTTTTGACTGGAGAACACTTTTTGGGACAGAAAAACACAGCTAGAAGGATTCAAATCATCTGTTTTGGAGAGAGAATTCTACATATTGCATATATGTTGGAATCATACACGAGCATAGACGGGAGAAAAGCATTGAATCATTTCCTTGAGTTTTTGAAGACGATAAGCGGCTGCAAGAAGTATTTTTTAGCGTTTATTTTCCTCCAATATTCTCAGAACAATTATGGTGAATTCGTTTATGTTGAATTCCATTTCTAGCATGAGCTAAATTTCTTTTATTCTAGGAAAACGATGTAACCTAGTTCCGAACTATGCTTGATTGTCTATGCTAATTTAAGGCAATTATCTCTTTGTTTATCTGATTTATTCTGAGTTTATTGCTTCTAATTAACTGGCCATTGATTAGATGATATTTAATCTTGTGATTTGCTATCGAAAGAGGGAATCATAGGGGAGATCTTGAATATTTCAGCATAGGTAAGTATAGAGATCGAAAGACTTGTATGAACCTATGTAGTAATTAAATCATTGGTCTTATTGCTTTCTTGATTATTTAATTTGCATATTCTTGTGTGAATTGATGAACAAGAATAAATTCCAATTGAATATCGAAAGAGGCTTTTGGATGAATTAGAGATTTGCTAATAGACAAATAGAATTAAACTAAATTAGTTGGATGAGAAAAGCATAGTGAAGAATTATGTGAAATCGATTTTCTAGAAGTTTTCTTTCCCATTAATTTGATCTTTGAACGTCGGTTTTATTTCCTTTGCATATTGCTCTTTGCGTTGATCTTAGTTTAATTTACAACTACAAAAATCGTAGTGATTCCTCTAGATAAAATCGAGATTAGTATAATTTTGGTATTTGGCAAAAGTAAGGTACCAATCCCTGAGAACGATACTCTTCTTATCACTTTATTATAAAACTATGATACTGTGCACTTGCAGTTTTGCACCGATCAATTATCATTAACAAATTCCTTGGCGATGTTGTACGATATTATAGCTTTGATGAAATCATTGATGTATCTAAACAAGGTATTATGGAAGATTTTTTAAATACGTTAACACCAAACAGATTGCCACCACATGGATTGTTACTTAAAAAAAATTGTCTTATTATGTTAATTAGGAATATCAATCCTTCAGAAGGTCTTGCAACAGAACACAATTAACTTGTTGCAATTTTAGTCGTAATGTGATCGATGCACATATTTCATCTGGCCACCACAGTGGTAAAAGAGTATTTATACTAAAATTCCATTTTTACAAGAAACAACTGAAAATAGCGGCTTCCCATTTAAGAGAACACAATTTCCTATTAGACTAAGTTTTGCAATGACAGTAAATAAATTACAAGGACAAACGTTAAATTCTGTCGGGATATATTTACTAGAACCTATCTTTTCCCATAGACAGTTATATGTTATGCTGTCAAGAGCTAAGACTGCTAATTCAGTCAAAGTGCTTATAAGACCAATGACAAGTTCTGTTTATGAAACAAGTTATACAAAAAACATTTTATATAGAAATACGTATAATGAGTTACAACAATATAGTAATGAATAAAATATTGTTATAATATAATTTTTTAATACTAATTTTGTATTGAGATTTGAAAAAGTTAAATTATTTATTATATTTTGTATAGAAATTTGAAAAAGTTGTAATGATGAGTTGAGATGAGATTTTTGGTTTTGGTTAACCAAACGGGTAAGTGTTCCAATTCTTTTAATGTTATTATTATTCATATACTGTGTCTTTTATTTTGTAATGCTAGAAATTTTTTTGTTATATATTCACATTTGTTTGTCTTCTGATTTCTAATTACAGTGAACATGTGGACCATGTATACATCAATTAGGGACATTACTCCAACCACAAGAAATTGGAAAATCAAATTGATCATTGCAAAGAAGTCGCCAAAATGTACGGTACAAAATTCACCAACGAAATACTAAAATTTTATACTGTTAGATGCTGAGGTATTAAAATATTATTCTTCGTTACTTATCATTATTTTATGTATCGTTCAAAATTAAACAATTAAATTTTATCATTGTCTTTTTACAGGGAAATCACTTGCAGGCATTGATCTTTAGGAGAGACATTGATCTACGTGATGATACATTGTATGCCTACCAATCTTACTATATCAGAAATGCTTTGGTAAGGCCAATAGATTTGAGGCATCAAAGTGAAGCATATAAGTTTCAATGGATAATAAACTCCAAAACCATTGTTGAAAAGATCAAAGGTGACGAGCTAGGACTTAAACCACCAGAATATAACCTCGTTCCTTTGAATAAGCTTGACGTATACAGAGACATAGATGCTAAAATAGGTAACTACTATATAAATGTCGATAATTTTATATAGTTCCCTCTCATTGCAAAGTAACAAAATTTTATTTCCTAAATTAGATATTTTGGCACATGCAATTCTTATGAACCCGCCACATGAAGTGAATACGAACCATGGAAAAGCGTTAGTATAAGAGATATACTTGATTGATCCAAGGTATGAGCATATATTGTCTCACATTGGTAAAATTTATAAGTTAATATATTATAATAGTTTTATCATGATGAATTTAACACCATTTATAATTTTAATAATCTAAAACTCCTGCGTTTGACAATGTGGAATCAATTTGTTCATGATGAATGCCATGAAATTTCTAACCTTATTCTGGAGAAGCCCATTGTTCTTGGAACACGAATCAAAATTTCTTCTTATAATGGTACTTCCTGTTAATATCAACATTTTTATTAATTATACATCTTATACTTGTATATTTATTTGTTCATGTTTATAATATAGGCCCGTCATTGTCATCAAGACCAACGAGTGCTTTTAACGTTGAGCCTATTCTTCCATCTTCCGTTGCATTACATACATGGTAAATAACTTATTTAATTTTTTTTTCATTTCTTATTTAAATGCACTATAAATTTTATGTTATTTTTTTCACTATAAATCTATCTTTGTCTGTATTGATGTTTAACTGTATTTACTAATTCAAATTCTCAGGGCAACACAAAACGATGGATTGCTGGAAGAGATAATTGATAACAGTTTTAGATCAACTTCAAGTAGCTCTATCAATCCGATCATAAAAATATCAAAAATCATAGGAAAACTGATATCTACTCCAGCAATGGTGGTATATTTTTCTTTTTTCAAAACCAAATATCTTATTTTAAAGAATAAAATTCATTTTTTTTACTCTTTCGAATGATTTTATTTTATTTTATTTTATTTTTTTGAGACATGGAGATTGGAGGTTGGTTGGGATGAAAGAAGATGGAAGATGGGAATTTGTGAATTGTGTGCTGTGAATTTGGAACTGTACATATGCTTAAATCTAAAATGTTGATTGTTTGTTGGGTTTAATTAATGTAATAAGGATGAATTTTGAATCCCTCTATACGATATCATTTGGATGTTGGTTAGTGCACGTAATTATTCTGTCTTAATGCAGAGATCCACATTTTTGGTTAAATGCAAATTTAGAATGGTTGATTTTCACCGATCATTCCACTACATGTCATGCGAGAATTGCAACAAAGTAACTGGCTACGAGCGCGGTGAAAACTTCCTATGTTATAGTTGCAAGAATATGACGATTGCACAACCAAGGTAAACATTTTCCTCCTATTTTGAAATTAAAAATTTTTACATGATAATTAGAATATTTTAATTGCTGACATCAACAAATAATAATTTATTCATTACTGTCAGGTGTTGAGTTTACTTAAATGTGTATGATGACAGCACATCGACACCCGTGGTTATTTTTTTATCTTCGGCAAAGCAAATTTTGGGATGCACAATGATTGATCTTATAGAACACATAGGCGAGGTAAAATCTATACATTTAAATACATTTAAAAAAATTTGATACATTATCTTTTTATATATATTTTTATCATTACAGGAACATTTGCCTTATCTTGAAGACATTGCAAATAATATTGAAAATAATGAGTGGATCATAGTGTTGGGCATGCAGATGAATGAATCTGGGAGGCTACGTCAAAATAAGCTTACTGTATTGTCTGTTAATAACGTCACAGGAACAGTAGAATGAGTTTCCAAACCTTTTTTTTTTAAACTTTCGATTGTTATAATATATAAGTACAGAGTAATCGTATATAGTTGTAATTATGTTTATGAGAGTTCTGTGTTGTAGCTATGAATATTTTGTAGATAGTATATATAATGTTTATTATGAGCAGGAAAAAATAGTTAAAATATAGATAAAACTCTGTCCGTTTACAGCTAAACTTGAAAATTTTAAATTTATGAAACCTAAGAAAAATATCAACTGGGCACACGTGCATCGCACATTCTGCTTTACTAGTGTGTATATATATATATGAGTAATGTTATACACCACACCATCATCCCACTTGCATCTCACTATATATGATGTGGCACATTTATCACCATTTGATTATAAAAGAGCATGCATTAAATGATTATTTAATGGTGGTAAATGTGCCACATCTTACTTAGTGAGATATAAGTGGGATGATAGTATGTGTATAGAATTTTCCTATATATATATATATATATATATATATATATGTGCCTGAACCTCCTAATGCCTGCCAAATAAACCAACCCGGTGTTGATGAAGCCAAAATCACCCTCGCAGGTATTGAAGCCTAAGCCCTTGGAGTAGAAAACCTCATTACTTTAGCCGACTTCCTTAATGTCATTACAGCAAATTTTCAGAACATCAGCTCTAACTAAAATATCGCCTCACCTATCAAAACAATTGACGCAACAACATCGTCACCTCCTAGTAGGGTCCACCAGTAACATATCGTACTCGAAGTGACAATTTTATTGCACACAATATCGGGCATCTTTGACGATGTTACTCGATGCAATCCTACCACGTAAATTCCACGAATCTTTTGTATTGGTCACGCATGACATTTACTTTTGGGCCTAAACAACGTAAGAAACCTGGAAAATCTTGACCATGATCACCCACTTCAGATAACATAACAAAGATCAATCCAAAAAGGTTTGAGAGAGTGAGTGAGAGAGTAATAACACATGCACCAACCATATATTTTTATCGGATACACATTTTCGTACGGTACATTTCGCCAACACTGTACAACGCATGAACAGGATATTGTGTTCGTCTCCTATCTGTACAGTTTTTAGCAGCCCCATATTCTATAGACATCTACCCATGAATATATAAATCATATTTTCCAATGGCAGGAAAAAAAACAAAACCAAAGGGAAGACGGAAAGGAAAACCCGGAAGGGGAGCCTGCACAAATCGACGAGCGATGCATATTGCTGCAGATAGACTTCACAATTCAGCAATAGTTCACTTTATTCTTCCCCCCTTGTCAATTAGCAATCCGTAGCTTTATATACACACAATGCTTTCTCTTTTCCTTCTGTACTTCTTCATGAGATATTTCTCAAGCATCCATCACCCAGAGGGGACAATGCAATCGTATGAGCAGTCATATACATGTTACTTTGTCCTCTTTCACCTTTACAGACCAATAACGACTATGTAACACTTAGAAGCTCCCAACTCCATTTCTGAAGGCTGAGAATAAGATTTCCATACATTGTTAGTCTTTCTCTGGCTTCTTTTCCACATTTCCCTTTGGGCTCTCCAAAGAATCCCCTGAGTAAGATCCATCTGGTTGACGAATACAAATGTTCAAGTTTCTTGAAAGGAAAGGTTCCTGGAGGATAAAGAGACAGAACAGTGAGAAAATAATTTATGGTTACAAGAAGACAAGTTGAAGGAACGCTGCCTTCTGATAAATCTTGAACAGAATTTCCTGTGTCTAGGAATTCTAAAACGGGATTATTAGCAACTTCATAATTTTTTTTTATTCAGATCAATTCGAATCAGACAAGTCAATGGGACAATGGAAGTCAGACTTGACCCTTGGACTAGCTACTTCAACCATCAGCTCAGGCACCCTCTTGTGCTGTGCTCCCCAACCCAAAACAAAGGAAAATCCTGTATATTTAAATTTTCTAGCACACATTTGCCTCTCCTCTCCATAAATTATCCTAAGCATGTATGTTTCATTTTTGCATCCCTTTTTCCGTTCATTTTTAATGTTAAACATGACAGTATGAGAGCAACTGTGGTAAAAAAGAAAACAAGAAAAAAAGAAACTGAAGCAGTGAAAACGATAGAAAGGAAAGGGAAGACTAAGCTTTACTCTTCCCATCCCTCCTCCCCTCCAGAAAAAATACCATTGCTTTTGCAATATGAAATTCAAACCACAAACAAAAGACATTGCCTGGTCTCAAATTTTGAACCATATTCAGAAGTTTGACCCTTGCAAAATCCGACCATTTAAATAGAGGAAACATAGATGAAGTGGCAAGATCTAAGTGAAGGGTGTAAATTACGATGTAGGTTTTAAATTGGGGGGCTAAGAGGCAACGTTGACAGTTTAGAGGTCCTATTGCAAAAACAGTGGTAGTTCTAGGAGGCAAAGAACACATCACAAACCCAAAGAAGAGAAACAAAGCAGAAACTCTCCTTTTATCAAAATAACTCTAAAACAAACTTAATAACAAGGTTATGACAAAATAACACTAGCCTTTACATGGAGTCAGAACCTAAAACCCTAGACATATACCTAAAGATAGACGTAGAAAAAGAAATCAAGCAAAGCAAAAGAAATCCCTAGTGCCATCTAAATTTTGGGGTCTAGCTTATCTTGCATCGAATAGTTCCTCAGAATAACACATGGTTCAAAGTACTCTTGAGTGCCTGATTATGCATGGAGCGAGATGCTTAACTTAATAAAATAAATAAATTAAAAAAAAAAAATTAAGATGCAGTAAAAACCATAAAAGAATACTCAGTAGACATCAATGTAACAATTACAGAGAAAAAACAAAACAAATATGCATGAAGCTATAATTACTTTTTCATTGCTAAAGTGTATAGTTGGTCTCTAAAAATAACAAAATTTAAATTTAATCCCTCGAAATTATTACATGTCTGTTAGTCTCATGTTTAGTTATTTAAGTTTCTTGACCTGCGGTGTCACATAACAGAATGAGAACTATGCACCCTTTTTTCTATGATGTGACGCTTAATAAATTGGCTCTATAGTCTTATCAGACAGGCCCCCAAAAATATTAGGAATTATTGGTGCACGTGGCCAACACCTGATCCCTCCCCCCCTCCCCCCCTCTCTCTCCCGGGGGGCTCTCTCTCTCTACCTCACCAGCTGTATCATCACCCTGACCATAGCGCTCTTCCTATATTAGTCCAAATCACAGAAATGATAGTATAGAACTCCCAGCAGAAATAAGAGGACTCCTGGCCCAATCCCAAACTTCTCATAAGTCCACTGGCTGCACAGCTCCAATTCCGAGGAGGCAATTGGCTACCAAGGTTGCCAGAAGGCTACTCTGGTCACCAGAGTGAAGAAAAACCCACAGGTTATAACCAGGGACCGTGGTCTGCTGAAAGATCCAAAGGTACCAAAAGAGCACACAGCTCCTGACCTACAAGCTCCCATTCCAGCACCTTCCACAGGACTGCCAAAATCTTCAAAACCAATCAGCTAGTTGGTTCCCTCCATTTGAATCCCATGACTTAAGGCTTTCTTATACAAAGCCAGACAAGCACATTTGTAACAAAGCATCTACCAAATCAATCTTTTAAGAAATCAAAGCTTAACTTGCATTTTGGCAATTAACATTCCAAGTCATTCAGCAGAAAATTTCTGGACTTCGGTCATGCTCATGAAAAGAAAAGTTCTACAATTCAGACAATTATTACCTGATCACTTGTCTCTTGTCCCTCTGAGTAGAAGAGAATTGGCCAGCATTGTTTATCTTCATTCATTAGGCTTGAATTCTGAAAGTGTGTCACAAGGGCAGGCTTGCCCTGGATTCGTGCATATGCCAGTGAAGAAACTTTTTCACTATTAAACTTCTCCCACTTCTTTCCATGAAATGCCTGCAAAAATTTCATGGAATATGCTCTAGCATATAAAAAGGACTTCATTATTTTGATCCAGCTAATTAAGTTTGTGAATTATGTGAATAGTTGGTCATATATAAATACAAAGAATTTCCTCTTCAACTGTAAAACAGTTGCACGGCAGAATCACACTTTTATGAATATACAAGCAAAATACTGATTGTACCACTTTATTTTATGACAAGTAACTCTGGAAGCCATGCCAATGCAACTCATTTTTTACCCAGACCCATATTAACATGCCCACAGCACACAAACTTTTGCCACATTGACATAAAAGAAAATCTAAAATTAACTTTGTATTGCTACTACTTGAGACTCGGAAAATAATCAAAATTGAACCTCATAGAAGGGGATAATGTGGGAAGGAGAGGCCATATTGATGAAGGCATAACCCACATTGCACTTATTCTGCAGCAGACAATTGTCAACTTCAAACTTCAGTGGCAATTTGACATGAGAGATTTTAAGAAGAATGCATCATAAATTAGTGTAGTGGTATTACCTTAAAATCAATTGGCAAGTAAATAAAATCATAAGTACCCTGGTGATTTTCATCAATAGCCGCCAGCAGCATCTTCGAAGTGTACCTGGTAGGAGAAATCAGGTGAAGCCATCAAGGAATTTTGACCCACTGTATTTAAACACAAAAACTCAATTATTTGAAAATTTTAATCCTATGGTTTTTCATACTTGTTAGGGATGTTTTTAATCATCAAGGTAGTCCTGAAATCTTCCCTGCTGATAATTTTATCCAAATCAAGCTGGTACTGCTTCTGGCCATCTATCTGATTCCAACTATTCTCAACTCGCCAACTTGGGCCACATTCACCTAGTCCCTCATAGCCGGTTGCTCTGGGTCCTGGATAAGAACCATTGCCGAGGAACATGGAAGCATGCCTTGGCAGGGACATGATTCTGAAACTGGGTGAACCATTTTCAGTTACGTTTCCTGAAACACCTACATGAGCACCAATGTTCATAACATTGTTGCGACTTGAATCCATGTTCGAAAATGCAACTGGATTCATGAAGGATGTGTCCGGTGACTCCGGGAAGAAGCCAAACTGCCTTTGAAGAGGAACAACAGATGGAGCAGATCCAACATGATGGTGGTTATGTAAGCCAAGAAAAGAATCTTTTTCACCCGTATATGGAAAACCCTGATCGTGTCCACTGGATGTAAATGGGTGCCCCACAGATGATGTTTGCCATGCAGAAGAATTGATATGCTCAGAGTAAGGGCCAGGACTTCCCCAGAGAAACTGAGGACCAGATAAAGTTCCAATGCCAGGTGAATTCAGATTTATGTCGGAACATGGAGATAGTGTTCCTGGACTAGCAATAAATTTCTGCTCAGAAAAGGAACGGGAATGCTGATAGGCTGTTCCTTGCGTTGGCCCAGTGTTAGGAAATATAAGGTTCACCCTTCCGGTGTCCTTACCAATTGGTGCAAATTTTGCAGAGTTAGATAGATGACGTGGAGGAATTGAAGTTAACCCAGGCATTTGGTTGCTACTTAAAGGGCTGAGATTTCCTCGAACAGGGGACTTGCTAAAAGCATGCAGAGGATTATGATCACCTGCACTGCCAAATTGCAGCCAGTTACCTGTCATGAAAGTCCAAGTAATTTCAATTTATAAACAAAAATGTTCCAACAAGACTATCAATACAAGAAATTAATGAGAATAAGCTTTAGAATATGTTATCTAATAAATACAATGTGTTTAGAGATAGAAATACCCGGAGAAGAGTTGGTGACAGGTGAACCCACATGATATTGGAAGCCTCGAGCTTCATCTAGCTCTAGCTCTTGACTTAGTTGCTGCATCAAGCTACAGATCAGAAGGTACAACCAGGTTAATTTCTTCACAGCTTAATCAATTAATAATAATTCGTGACAAGGCATCAATTAAAATGCAAACAGGGTTAGAAAAACAATCTATAAGCCCAATTCACATAATGCCAAAATGAGCAGAGAGACATTAAAAGACCCATCAGAAAAAGTATTGACTATCAAGGGACACAAATTTGCAGAGAGACTTAATAGCTCACAATATACGTTCAAGAAACAGAAGCCAAGAATTACAATAGCATAGGAAGTTTTTCATACAAGTTGCCCATGATATAACTCAAGTGTAACGACTTTACTTCCTATGTTCCTTTATTCATGGGTCCTCATTTCAGCTTTGCAGATCAAACTAAATTATACAACAGTCTGCAGCTATTCTTCCAACAAAGAAGTGCACAAGTATATTACTTTTTAGACTACAATGGGTAGAAGTGTAATTATACTATCTTCTTCAGTTACTTTTTTCTACGGTTTGATTTTTAAGTACTTTTTATAGCAGCCAGGAGTAACTATACTAAGGAAGTACTCTTCCAAATTGGCTAATTTTAGAAAGTTTTTAATGAAAGTTTGACGTTTCAAAGTCTTGCATGGGTTAGTTGCGGGTTAAACAAGTTGAGTATGATTTAATAGCAATGCTTGGTTAAGGGTTTCACCCACTTATAGTATTTTGGGCAATATGTTGGAACTGACGGGGGATTGTGTTTTGGAGTCTATTATTTCATGTGGAGGATTTTAGGTTAAGCAAGAATGATTGGTGATACTTTGGAAGTCATGTAATGATTTTATGCAATGAATAAAAGAAGAATGCGAGTCATAAGGAAAGTTGGTTTAGAGTTGTACCAGTAATTAGGGTTGAGTTAAGAGGATGTTAGACATCAGGAAGCCTTTAGGTGTAGTTGCATGTTTTATATTCATGTTTTAATTACGCGTAAGAAAATGTTTATTTGACTGTATGAATTATTATAGGTTCCTTTTGCTGCTTTGAGACACGTGCATTTAAGCTTACTTTGCGGAAGACTTGAGGTAAGTGACTATGATTATACCCTTTCACATCATTTTATGTAACTGAGAAATTTCATTTTCATTATGGTATAGATATGCACATGTTCAAAACTATATATGTATAGATTGTTCTTGGAAGCCCCTGTTACATGAACCCTTATTATTAATGTGATGCATGTGACATGTAAATGTATGACTGTCAATAGCCTGATATGTATATAGTACAACTATATATTTTAAATGAATGAAAGAGAAGGTAAGGAAAGGTTAAATGGAAAGAAAATAAATGAAAGGAATGATTGCATGTTTGACCGTTGAGGAAATAAATGAACCGGCCATGATAGTGAAGAAGGTACCATGAGGTTAAGGGTTGGGTTGTAATGCCGGAATGTGTCACTAGCGTCCATTCCTGAGGAGGCTAGGTTCTTACCCACTAGCCCCAAATAGAGTCGAGACCGCAAGGGTTGCTAAACCTAGCACATGGGGTAACAGTGTGTAACGGCCATTAAGGATATGAAAATAAAGGAATGTACGTCTGTATGAGGTTAATTGTTATGTATTGTGTATTATGATGATGATGACTGACTGTTAATGCTTGACTAAAAACCTAGATTGTTATTATATTTATTTTTTGATGCAGTTCTTATTACATATTCCAACTCATTTTGTTTTTGTGTGTGCCTGGCCCAAGTGATGATATTCATGAATATACTGCAGGACAGGATATGGCCAAGGGGGGCAAGACCGAGGCTTGACAATTTTGGGTTTTGTTATTTGCTTTATTTCCACAACTAATTATTGTAACACATGATTTTAGACTCTTTTTCAATAAGTGCTACTGTGAACCTTGTTAGGGATGTTTTCTTCCAATAAAGTACTTTTGGTTTTATAACTTTGATAATGGAATCTTTAATATCTGGTGCTAGTTTAGTAGCACTCAGTTTCTCTAGCTTTTAAAACCCTAGGGGATGGGCTGTTACATGAGTTGCTCTGATAAATCTTACATTCTACTGGAGAAGATCACTAGATATCTCCAAGAGGTCCACCATATAAGCTTGTCTTCACCTCCTATTCCCAAACTAGTGTATTATAGGTGAAATTTGTTCTCTTCTCCAGACCCACCCCTAAAGGAAGTTCAAATGCAGCACATAAGTATTTTGTCCTCCATACTACATTGTAAAAGTTCCTGTCTACATTGTGGACAGGCTGGTTTACCATGCCTAGAGTTAAGCAAAGTACAAATATATGATCTAAAGTAACATCAGCATCAACCTACACGAGCTATGTTGGTTGTATTACAGTATTATAGGCCTTTCAAACTTGGTTTCATGTCCCGCAAAATACAAATATTTTAGTTGTTATTTCAAATAAGTCAAGCTCAAAACAGTGGAAAAATGTTAGGAAGGTCCGGTCACTCAAGCCATGATACCAGGAGCTGCTGAACCAGGGTTTGAAACCCACTACAGCGACTCCTTGATGATATTTATTCATATATATAGTTCAAGCCACCAAGCTTGTTTGATGCACATCCTAGTCAATAGCTGTTGTAGTTGAATCACGTGGGGTCAACGGATTTGATTAGTTATCAATTGAAAAAGACATCAGAGGGTAGCTGTCCTTGATAAAGTAATACCCGAGACCGAGCATTAGAAAGTCGTGAATGGAATCTCACATTGTTTGCCGGAGGAAGTTCTTGCCCTTGATATTGAGTCCAAGGAGCTGCAATCGTAACAACTAATCTTTTGGAGTATAAGCCCTAATGTGACTTGGGCAGCTTTAGGTCGTTACAAATGGTATTAGAAACAAATCCAACTAAAAGTGTGGAACTTGAGCTGAGCCACCTATAATGGCATGGCCCATTGAGAATGTCAGGTATTTAAGTGGGGAGGCTGTAAATACAATAAATTGAATATAAGAATGTGGTGGATGGTATCCCATATTACTTGGAAGAGGAAGTTCTTGTCTCTTATACTGTTTCCAAGGAACTCAAATTGAACCATGACTAGTCTTGTTAGAGTATGAACCTAGATGTGACTTGGGGTTTCTTTGGTTGTTACATAAAAGGATCCAATTCTTGGGCCAAGCAGTCAAACCTTGAGGTCTTAAAACATTTGAGGAGAACTACGTGCCAAACTGTAACCCATTGTGTTTGAATTCACTACCAAATTGTCTTTTTGCTCTGGGAGGCATTGGGATGAAAAAATTCATTTTTTTCTGTCATGAGATCCAAAATGCTTCCCATTACTTTTATTCATACATATCTAATTACATGCAGCTGCTGGGAATTGGCTGGGGTGGTAGATGAATGATTGGGAAACGGAGTCGATAGGGCTGTACATTCCAATCTTATTCTAAGAGAGAAAAGGACCAAGAATTCATGCCAACAAGGATGAATAAGCTCAAATTGTAATAACAGCAACACTAACAATACGAAACAGTAACATAAAAATTACCTTCGGCGTGCTCCACCAGGACGGCTAGGTTCAAGCTTTATGCGTTTCCCAGCAATGTCACTCCTATTTAATGCTCTAAGAGCTGCCTCTGCAGCTCTAACATCATAGAATTCTATGAACTTATGATGTCTCTTGTGAGGTGTTTCCCTGATCTGTATTTCATTCCAAGGAAATTATAACTTAAAGAATTAAATGTCATGCCATGTATACATACAAAGCTGATTTGATGAACACTAAAGAATCAAACGTATAGAATATATATGTCCAAGAACGTAGCACCTCTTTGACCTCCCCATACACCCCAAATATTTGGCGAAGGTCATCATTTGACACTGATGGATCCAAATTGAATACCACAAGAGTTCCTTGGTTGATATCCTTTTCTGATGGGTTATCCTGGATTATAGTGCAGAAATAAAGGTGCATGTTATAGAAATTGATAGAATCACATATCAAAAGTCCCCAACCATATCATTAAAACAAGCATCCTGTTTCCAACCTTTGGAATTGAAAAATGAATGTCAAGTTTTCTTCGCCTCAGGGGCTTATTTTGTAATGCACGCATAGCAGTACGAGCATCTCGGATATCATAGTAAGATATCATCACAAAGCCTCTGTGCTTGCACGCAGTGTATAAAGTCCTGATATCCCCATATTGCTGCCAACAAAAACACATGAAAAGCAGTTTCATTATCGATAGGTTATAGACAACACAAAGTAAAACTGTTCACAAATATATATGAATATCAGCAGTGCCCAACAGAATCATTAACTACCACTAGAGCTAAGTCTAATTGAGGATGTATCTAGACCAAAGCCCAGGGATGTTGGTGCCACTAAGTTAACATCGCGATACCCATTTTGTGATTAATTATATAAAGCTCACTGAGGTTAAAGGATTAGCTTCCTTAGAAATTTCCGCATATTTTTTCCTTTTACAGTAGTCATTCTCTTTATCACGCATTATGTCATAGCAGGAGCAAGTCCAAAGAAGTTTTTAAGCAAGAGCAATACATCATATTGTCTGTTGTATCATAAGTCCAACCAAAAGCTAATAGTTTATATGAGTCTATGCAAAACAAACATTGTCAAAATTTTACAGACAGAAGCCAAGGGAAAAGTGGTAAATTGTCTAAAAAATCGTAAACTATGTTATAAATAAAACTCCAATATATTCTTAACAACAAACCACTCCGGTTTACTAGTGTTAGGATATAATTTAAATAATTAAATTTACCTTCCCATTAGGTTAAGCTTCTCAAATAAGTGGTGATTTAACATTATACATGGTAGAGGTTCAATGTTCAAAGCTTGACTCTACACTCCACCCCATTGCCAAAATCTCTTCCACCGAAGTATTAAATATTCCTTGCAGCTAATCTTGATTGGCCACTATTCAATTGGATGTTAAGAATTCCTTTCTACCTGATGACATACCTGAGGCAGTTTACATGGAGTAACCATCTGAATTTGTTGCTCAAAGGCAGTATCAGGGTACTGTGTGCAAGTTAAACAAGGCACTATATGCCTTGAAACAATCCCCAAGACTGGTTAGGGAAGTTTTCTTATGATGTATTGGATTTTGATCTTCTTAGATGTCAGACTAAGAATTTAATATTCTGCCTACATCCTACACACTGATGCAAGTTATAATTTGTTGGTAGTAGTGGACAATATTGTAATTACTGGAAGTGACCGATGGGGGATTGGCAGGTTGAAAAAGTTTTTCAAGGATAGGTTTCACACTGAAGATTTAGAAAAACATGATACTTTCTTGGGATTGAAGTTGGTAGGTGTAAAGGTATTAGTCTATCTCAGAGGAATTATGTACTTGACTTATTGGAAGAAACTGGTTTATTGGGTGTTCAGCCTATTAATACTACCATGGATCTAACTGTATGCTCTTTGAAGATGAGGGATTGTTCTTTGAAGATCCAAGCAGGTATCATCAATTGCTGGAAAGTTGAATGGTCTCTCTCTAGTAGCTCTCTCTAAGCAACACTTAACTCACTCTTCTAAGGAAAATGAAGCTCCACTGAGTGGTCTGAGAAATTGAATAGGACAGTCCCTCTATCTATAAGAAAATTGAGAGATTTAAAAATTAATTTTCTCTCCTCTTGCGACATCACTCTCTTAGTAGACCAAAAGTGAGAGATTAGATAACTGCCAAAAATTTTGCTCACCTCAATATGTGGTCACATTTATAACCATTGGAATTGCACTTCATCTTAAACACAATTGATCCATTGATTTAGATTCAGGAGATTCACTTGACTACGAAACTAACTTAACCATGTTTACTAACTTGTCTTTTTTTATCATAACTCATTAAGCATAATATATAACTCAATCTGAAAACTGAATCAACTATTCCAACCCATTGGATCATAATAATTAAAAAAAAAAAAAAAAACTAAAATTGAAATCTAAATCACAAAACTAATCAAAATTTCAAAGCATAAAAAATTTCAAACTCACTCCACCATCACTCAAGAAACTCATGAAATTTCCCAATTATTTCCAGTTTTTCTTTAGTTGCCAAGATTTTCCCCAAACTTTTCTACTGTTTTCACGGCAATATCATTCAACCTTCACTTTAGTTTTTTTTTTTTTTTCAACGGTAAATTTGATGATGATAGAAAGTAGGCATAGTCAAGTACACAGGGCACAGGCTCAATACTCTCCAAAACAATTATGTAAAAGCAGAGTTATGCATATTTTTATTAGAAAAGGTGACCAACAGCTCATGCTAGTTGAAAATCTTAGTTTCGTTGAGATTTAAAGACCAGCAAAGGGCGTTTCTGTAAGCAAAGATGCATTAGAAAAATTCCAGAAGGAGATCCACGCTAGTACAGGAGGTTAGTACAAAAAGACACCCCGAGAAAGAAAAGAGAGGAAAAAAGAAATGGGGGAGTGAAAATATTCTCTCTATCTGACAGTAGTAAGCACAATCAGGCTTCCTTACCATTATAAGTGGAACATTTTTTTGTATGGCGTGGAACCTCATCAAAGGTAGGTACTTTGGAAATTCCTGGAAAGTAAACCTTGGATACACAATCCAACCATAGAACATAATATGGAACTTGGTAATCTAGAGAAATTAAATAAAAAATCTTATCATACTTTTGCTGCTATACAATTCTTAATGCAGTATGTCAAAATAACCAGAAGACCACAAGTTTGGGGTTTGGAAAAATTCAGATAAGAGCATAATGTATGCCAATATCTCACCTAAAATAAGCAAGGCAGGGTGAAAATAGGAACTGAAAAGTTTAATATAGTTGAAAATAGGCAGTCACAACTTAAAGGTAACTTGCCGACTATAACATAAATTACCTCAAAAAGAGCTCTTAATTCAGAGTCCTCAACATTGATATTGATATTCCTCACAAACAATGTCCTTGACGGGTGCTCCCCATAGGGATGTTCCCCAGCCACTGTTCCCACACTATTTGGAACTGCATAGTGACCAATTCCATTTGAAGTGATACCATCACAAATGCTTAATTTTGAGATACCAATGCTAAGGCTTTCTTGTGCCTCAAAATCTAATTCCATGCTCCCTCCACTGCTGAAAAGGTCATCTTCCAAATCCTCCAGCTGAATAGGCAGACCACTTAGGTCAAAATCATCCATTATGCCAGCAAAGAGCTCGTCTTCATCGTCAGGAAGCATCCTTCCTATTGCATTTGCTTCAACATGTTCAAGTGGATTCATAGGCTGATTAACTTGGTGAAGTTTATTTAAATTAGGCAAGTAATCATCAACCGATTGACCACCATGTTCAAAATCCGTAAAATTCACTGCATATTGACAAAAATAAGTCCTCAAATATGTGATAAGCCATTGATATCTGCAATGTCGCTAAACATGAGCTTAGAAATACATATTTCACGAGGAAGAACAATCAAGGAGCTAGAAAACAAGCCCACATCATTTGATGAATGAAACGCACTAATTCCAGGAGCAATTCCACAAGCAGTTGTCCCAGCTTCTTCAAGAACATTAACTGCTGTAATGTTGAATTGACCTAAAAAAGACTTGATAATGAAGCAATGGTTATGACACTTGTATAATCACACACACAGTCAAACACTAAAAACATGTGTACGTGTATAATACTAGGTTTCTCCACCTAGATAATTTCTAACAACACCAAGTGAAAGAAAACTGGAGGTTAAGCTATTATAAAACAATCAACTTACTCTCAGATATATGAAGAAATGAATATGTAACAATTGATTTTAGTAAATATGCAGCAATTGATATGGAGGAAAGAAATGTATATGATATTTGCAATCAATTAATGTTCAACTTTGTTGAAGTTAAATTCATGCACAAATTCTTCAAAATGGTTCGAGAAATTGCATTATGGTAAGAGTAGTGAAAAAGCACACGTGTGGCCAAGTAACTCTCTATCAATTAGTCACCGAAACATATTTTATAGTTACCAATTATGTATCATCAATCTTCTTACTGATATTGAACATGATCATGAAGAACCAAGAATTTCAAATAGCTCAGCCTACTGGAACTCGGATCAAGCATCATTTTTCCTTTTGTATCTCATCAAGGTCAATAGAAAAATCCGGAGCATTGTTCACCAATTCAACACCTAAACCCCTGGAAATTGGTTATGGATACCAATAACTTTCATAGGGGGCCAATCACACCATTACGTCGTCCAACGCGTCATAAACTTATGATTCAATTACTGCAGTAACAGTTACCATAAAACCAATCATTCATATGAAGTCAAGTCAAACCCCCCCCCCCCCCCCCCCCCCCCTCTCTCCCAAAAAAAAAAAAAAAGACAAGGCTATAAGCTTCACCTACTACAGTAGTCAGCAATTACCAAAACTCAAATTAAGCAATAATCCAAACCAAAGTAGTCCAATCTGAGCACACCAATACCTACTCACTAAGCCCGAACCCAGAAGGCTTCATCATTCTCCGTTAAAAGTTATTAAACTCACGAATAAATAACATCCAAAACTTAGATTGAAAGAAGAGAGAAAAAGAAAACCTGTAAAATCAGAATTACCTCCAATTATTAAGAAGTATACACAGAGAGAAAGAGGAAGGGAGAGAGAGAGAGAGAGAGAGAGAGAGAGAGACAGACAGACAGACAGAGAAGAGAAATAAATTGTGGAGAGAATCAACAGAGAGAGTGGTCAAGGAGAGCACATACTTGAAGATGGGCACACTGCTGGAAGATTAAAAAAGAAAGCTTTGTCTTCGATCAAAAGTCAAGCTGAGAGAGAGACAGAGAGAGGAAGTTTCGTAGAGTGACAGAAATTTCTTTCTTCTACTCCTCTACTTCCTCCTCCCTCGCCGCGAAACAAGAGAGAAAGAGAGAACTAAAGAACATGGAAACAGAATCCACCTCAAACCATAGAAGCTTGAGAGAGAGAGAGAGAGAGAGATGGAGTTTAACTAAATAAACAACCAAGACCAAGACGAAAATAATATAATAAACTCCTCGTGGTCTTTCCTAGAATTGCTACGAGTCTTTTTTGTTTGCTTTGTGTTGCCAAGGATACTTCTTTTTACAAACTGACAAGGAACTTAGATTTCCACGTGTCAGAGTGTTACCTCATTTAAAATAAAATAAAAAACAAAACAAAACAAATATTTAAGAACATTGTTGATATAAAATGAATGGAGTCTGGGAGGGAGTATCCGCCGGTCCGAATCGGCTATTTTAGGACCAGATCAAATTGATCCGATTTAATTCAATCTGGTCTAAAAATGGTAGACTGAATTTATTCGGTTCGATCTATAATTTAAAAATTTTTCACCCCAAAACAGATCGGATCAGACTGAAAGAAATTTTTTTTAAAAAAAATTATATATATTATTTATGTAAATAATTGTATAAATTAATTTTATATATCATAATATTACATAAGTATTATATTCTTTAATGTATAATTATAATATATAGTACTAGTATATATTAACATATTATAAGAGTTATAGTATATATATAAATTTATAATAGTATTAGTATAATTGACTTAATATGTTAGTATTAAACCACTATAACTACATAGAGTATTATTTATATAGTATTTCATACAACTACATAGAGTATTAATACAACTACATAGAGCTCATAGGCTGGACATCTATGAGCAAGCTTCTGGTTAAAAAATAAATCGAGAGAAAACCTCTATGGTGTTTAGTCACAATTTGGCAGCTTCACAAAGAGGGGAAATCATGAATTTTTGGGGTGTTCAACATTACCAACAATATGATAAGTATCTTGGTCTCCCTCCTATGGTTGGTAGAGGGAAATATCAGGCCTTCTCAGCACTGAAGCATAGAGTTTGGTCAAAGTTACAAGGCTGGAAAGAAAAATTACTGTCTCAAGGGGGTAAAGAAGTTCTGTTAAAGGCTGTGGCACTTTCAATTCCTACATATACTATGAGTTGTTTCAAGCTTCCAAAGTCCTTATGTTCTGAGTTAGAGGGTATGATGGCAAATTTTTGGTGGGGCCAAAGAAAAGAAGAAAGGAAACTGTGTTGGGTGAGTTGGCATAGAATGTGTACTCCAAAGCTTGAAGGTGGGATAGGTTTTAAAAGTTTACAGATTTTCAACAAAGCTCTTCTAGCTAAGCAAGGGTGGAGGATTTTATCTAATGAAAATTCCCTTCTTCATAAGGTTTTTAAGGCTAGATATTTTCCAACATCTAGCTTTCAAAACTCTTCCTTAGGGGGTTCCCCTTCATATGTTTGGAGAGGCATTTGGGAAGCAAAAAACAGTTTACTTCAAGGATGCAGGTGGCGTGTGGAAAATGGGTTGTCTATAAAAATATGGTCTGATTATTGGCTTCCAAATCATAAGCTAATACCTGCTCTTTCTGATTTAGGGCCTTTAAGAGAATATCCAGTGGCCTATCTGATGTAAAGTGATCAAAGAAGCTGGGATTTTGATAAGATAAGGAGCCTGCTACCAGCTCAAGAGGCTGCTGAAGTGCTTAGTATCAGAATCCCTGATGGAAATGTGACAGATACCCTTGTTTGGGAACATGAGAAGAGTGGTATATATAGTGTTAAGAGTGCATACACTTTCTTTACTAATCTGGAGCAAAATAGACAGATTGCAGAGAGTTCAACAGCAGCAGAACAGAAACTGATATGGAAGAGCATCTGGAATCTTCATGTACCTCACAGAATTAAAGTTTTTGCTTGGAGGGTTTGTAAGAACATACTTCCTACTCTCAGAAACTTGAAGGGCAGAAAGTTGATTGATGATGCTCGTTGTACTTGGTGTAAACAAGAAGATGAAGATGTTAATCATGCTCTGGTTTATTGCCCACTAATTATTGATTGCTGGTTACAACTTTTTCCATCTCTTAAAACATCTGCTCAGAAGGTTGATTTTCTACAACTTATTCTTTCTGTTATTAGAAGAAAAGTTGAGGGTGATTTGGAGAAGTTGTTTCTTATGGCATGGGGTTTGTGGTATAGGCGAAATCAATGGATGTATGAAACTAATATTTTGTCAACAGACCAAGTCATAGAGCATTCAATGTCTTTATATCAGGAACATAAGGCAACTGCAGAGGCACTGAAAATTGGACTGAGATATAGATGTAGATGGAAACCACCTCCTTCGGGTGTGTTAAAACTCAATGTGGATGGTGCTCTTTTCAGTGATCAACACAGGTCTGGAATTGGTATGGTTCTAAGAGATGATCAAGGACAAGTCCTGTTTGCTGCTAGTAAACCAGAAGAAGCTCTTGCAGATCCTATGGAAATTGAATTAATTGCTATGCTAAGAGGTTTGCAGCTGTGCATTCCTTTAGGCATTTCAGTTTTACAAATTGAAACAGATGCCTTACTTGTTGTTCAGGAATTGCAAAAAGAGGATTTCTCATCTACTTTATGGGGTAGTTTAATTCAAGACATCAAGTCTCTACTTAATAGGCATCCATCATGGAAAGTTCAACATAAAGGAAGGGAAGCTAATGGTGTGGCTCATTCTTTGGCACATTTTGCATGGAATCTTAATGATATTGTTATTTGGTGGGATTCAATCCCAGATTGTATGTCCCAAGCTATGTGGGCTGATTTATCTTTGTAATGTTTGGTTTGAATAAAGTGTTTTTTGATTATCAAAAAAAAAAAGAAGTAATAAGAGTATTACTATTATTTAATATAGTATTACATAGAGTATTAATAAATGTGTGGGGTTTGAAGAGATATTGTAATACTAGTATATTACATATAGTATTACTATTATTACATATAGTTATTAGTTATAGTATTAGTACTAGTGTATTATTAGTTATAATAAATAAGTTAATAACTATTACTAATTTATTATATACTAATAGACTAATAGTATTAGTGTATTACTAATATATATATATATATATTAATACATATATAATAGTACACTATATGTATATATATTAAATATATATACCTATTACTAATATAATATAGCTATACTAAATTAATAATAGTCTAATACTAATACAATTATATAGTTATATTAATCATAAATTCATAATAACTAAATCATCATAAGTCTATAACTATATATATTTAGTATCAATGTTTATTATATTCTTTAATGTATAACTATTAACTATAATATATAGTACTAGTATATATATTAATATATTAACATATTATAAAAGTTATAGTATAAATTATAATATATCATATATGTATAAATTTATAATAGTATTAGTATAGTTAACTTAATATGTAATCTATTAGTATTAAATTACTATAACTACATAGAGTATTAGTAATAAGAGAATTACTATTATTTAATAACTATTACTAATTTACTATATACTAATAGACTAATAGTATTAGCATATTACTAATATATATAATAGTATACTATATGTATATATATTAAATATATCACAATATAATTACATAAGTATTAAACAATCCGCCACCCTATTACCTTCACGTAAAACATGTTGAAAATGGCATTGCATATTTCAGGTCAACCCAATAATTTCCTCCTAAAAATCCTCTAAATACCATACACCACATCTCCCTCTAATCCACCAAGAAATAACCACCTTCGAATCCATTTCAACAATGACCCTAGTGATATTAAGCGTTTTGCAAATTCTCAAACCTTGAAGAAGCGCCATGAGTTCCGCTTTATTATTTGAGCCAAATCCCACATGTGAGGCATAAGCCTGGACATGTCTTCCTCAATCATTACGAATGATCCCCCCAATTCCACTAGCCCCTGGATTACCAAGACTACTAACATCCGTATTTAATTTATGCCACCCCAATGGTGGCTTAATCCACCTTACAATTTTGCAAGAGGGAATTTTAATTGCAACCGGTTTTATCCTCAGGGCGTCAAGAATCATACCGTCTCGATGCAACAAACGATTAGGCTGTTTTGCCACCTGAGAGAGTGAACTAAGCCATGCACAAATAGAATGGACAACAGTTTCATGTGATTCCAGAATACCTTCCATTCGAGCTAAACATCTTCTTCTCCATAATCGCCAGGTAACAATGATGGGAAGAATACCCACCAGAAAACCCATCTGTGTAGAAGAACTAGCCAGCCTAAACCACGTCCCCGCACTCTGTTTCCAATCTCTTCCAATAGGAATACCAAAGATATTGCCAAAGAAAGACCATATTTTTTTTGGGAGCTCACCCTCAAAGACCACATGATTTATATCTTCAATGTGACCTACAAAACAACAATCACATTTGGAAGAAAGAGGAATACCAATACTCTGCAATCTATCATCCACACTCAACGCCATATGCCATACCCTCCAAAAATGAAGAGACATTTTTAACAGAAGGCATTTATGCCAAATCCATTTATGCCATTCAAGAGAAGATCCTCTAACACGGATACAGTTCCAGGCGAGAACATACCATTCTCCATGGGAGTCCAAATCAGAACATCCTTTCCAGAAGCAAGTCTAGATAAGGAAATTAGAATCTCATCCACCTTCTCCCTCCCCACTAATCTTTCTAACATATCCACATCCCAACTATCCGATAAACGGCATTCCTTTATTTTAATCAAAGGTGATCCCATAGGTGACATCTCATTTATTAGAGGGCCCTCATCCCTCCATTTATCATACTAGAAAAAAATATCTCCATCTCTAACCTTCCATTTCGAATTATTCAACAACAAAGGAATACAATTTGCAACCATTTTCCAAAATCTAGACCCTTTTGAGGCCTGAATTAAGCACCATGGCTTTGATCCCACATATTTTGCTTTGAAAAAATTTGCCCATAAAGAATTACCTTGAATAAGGTTCCAAGCAAAACGCATATGCAAAGCTTTCTGACAATCTTGAAGCGCACGCAACCCAAGCCCCCCTTCTTCCACCGGCTTACAAATATGTCTCCATGCCACACATTTTCTTTTGTCCCTCCCATCTGTTTCGACCCAAAAGAAAGAACTCATCAACTTATGTATCTTAGATATGGTAATATGAGGAACCTGTAAAACAGCAAAAAGATGAATCGTCATACTGGATATAACATGTCGTAACAAACTGAGTTTGCCACCGGTAGATAGCAATCTCATTTTCCAGCCACTTATTTTTTGCCTCACTTTGTTCATCATTTCATCTAAGTGGGCCTGTTTAAGTCTTCCCAATATTATCGGCACACCCAGATATTTGAAAGGGAAAGTACCCTCCCTAAACCCAGTAGTACGTAGTAATCTCCTCTTTCTTGTAGCTGAGATTTTATTCGAACAATACAACGCCGATTTTTGAATATTTATTGCCTGTCCCGACCACCTCTCATATTTTTTCAAAATATTCTGAAGAACTGAACCGATCTCTGGCTACCATTTGAAAAAATCATAACATCATCAGCATACATCAAATGAAAACAATAGGTGTTCCATGGGCCTGTGAGAAATAACCCAAACTTTGCCCTGAACACCGGAATCCGCCTAATACCAAACTCAATACTTCCCTAAATCATCCGAGATAATACCTCTTGCTGAATGATGAATAATAAGGTGACAATGGTCACCTTGACGAAGACCTCGCCTCCCGAAAAGAAACCCTTAGCTGTACCATTCATCATTATCCGAATACCAAGGGCTAGAAATACAAAAGAGCACCAAATCACAGAACTGAGAAGAAAAACCAAACCTTCGCAAAACTCATATAAGAAAGTCCCAATCCACACGATCATAAGCTTTTGCCATATCCACTTTTAGTATGATATTACCCCCATAAATTCTTTTATTAATGGAATGAACCATTTCCTGTGTGAGGCTAATGTTCTCAAAGATGCTTCTTCTAGGAATAAAAACACCTTGCTCCATAGAAATCAAATGAGGCAATAAACCTGTTAAACGAGATACAATAATCTTCAAACAAATTTTATAAAAAACATAGCACAGACTGATGGGAGGGAATTTATCAAAACCTGTAGGCGACTCCACCTTTGGTATTAAAACCAAATATGAAGCCGTAAAAAAATTTGGTAGATGCTTCGACACAAAGAATTCCATTACTGCCTTCCATACATCATCTCTAACAATCTCCCAGCATGTTTTATAAAAACCCGATCCAAAACCATCTGGACCCGGCGCACTCTGAGGCGGAATAGAAGACACAGCTTCCAACACTTCCTCCATAGTTGGAGGTCGAATGAGGGAGGCATTTTCCTCCGCTAAAATAACCGGCGAAATGTATTCATCCAGTCTAGGGTTGCTCTGTAGGTGGTTCCCCCTGAAGAGAAAAAGTGAAGTACTCTACTGCCCCTTGATGAATACTTTCTGGGTTCTCATAATTCACCATGTTCGACTACATATGAAGCACTCTTTTTCTTCTTTTATTAGCAAGGCAAGCATGAAAAAACTTTGTATTCCGATCCCCCTCCACTTGCCATTTTAATTTTGCCATTTGTGTCAATCTCACATCTTCCCGACATCTCCAAATAGCTAATTCTGAAACTGCCTCCTGTAATTCTTTTGCCAAAGTGTCTTCCCAAGATAACTGCAATTTTTCCTCAAGCTCCTCCACCTATTTTTCAAGATTATCAATTCGATTCAAAGTATACCCAAAGACCCTTTTATTCCATGCCCGAAGAGCCACCTTTGTCTGCTTTAATTTTCTAGTCAAAATCTGGATAGCTGACCCATCCATAATGACCTCCCAAGCTGACCGAACACAATCTAAAAAATCATGATGTCCCACCCACATCTGCTGGAAATGGAAAGGAACCGGGCTATAAGAGAATGGGTCCTGCAACAATTCAATGAACATGGGAGCATGATCGGAAGTCGATCTCGGCATATATGAACAAATAGCATTAGGGAACAAAACAAGAAAAGAACTATCCATGAGTGCACGATCAAGTCTCGCCCAAGAACGGGCAAGTCCCGTTTGCCCATTACACCATGAAAAATCACTCCCTTTTGTCGCCATCTCCATCAACCCTCCTTGATGAATCCAATTATTAAACTCCTCCATAGCCATACTAGGCCGAGGCCTACCTCCTCTTCTCTCAGAATCATTCCGTATAATATTAAAATCACCCACAAAAATACAAGTGTCCCAACCAACATTATTAATGCTAAGATCCTCCCAAAGGAGACGTCTCTCTACCAAAGTACATTTAGCATAAATAACTGTAAACAAGAATTTCATAGCTCCATCTCCAACCATAATAGAAATGAATTGCATACCCATCTGAATACATTGCACCGTATAACTATTATTCCAGAAAATCCAAATTTTTCCCCCTTCACTCTCATTAGAAAGGTAGTTATCAAAATTTAGCCATCTTGCCAACTTACGTGCACCCTCAATATTTTGAAAAGGTTCTAAAATAGCAAGAACTTTTGGTCTCAATTTTCCAATCAACTTCTTTAAACGATTCTTAGAGGTACCAACCCCCCTAATATTCCATACAAAGATGGAATCAATCATTGGAGAATATTAGAAACTCAGGCTTGAACCTGAGATGAACTACGAATTTTAACAAACATCTTCTTCTTATATTTTTTTCTTACCATCATTTGCCTCAGACTCCATAAGGTAATCTTTCTGCTGGGTAAAAACTTCTGATTGAATGTCCAGTTCTAGTTCCAAAACTATATTTTCAACTTCAACCAGTTCCTCTTCTATTTCAATGTCTAATTCCTCTGTTCCTGTCCTCTCTTTCTGCATAGCAGCCTGCTCCATCACAACATTCTGCATCTCAACTCTACTCAGCTGCTGCTCTGATTGTAAACAACTCATCATGGGCAATTCCACCAGCACCACACCCATAGCATTTTCATCCTCTTCCATAGTCCTCACAGCGCCTCTATTTTCTGCACTGACCTGCTCCTTCACAACCTCTGTTTCCGTAACCTGCATCTAATTTTCAACTTTTTCAAACACTACATTTTCTTCCTCAATTTCCTCAATCTCCTCTTTTTCTTCCGATATCAAAACCACTGCCATATCTCCAGACAAAATATTTACATTCACCGCAACTTGTTCCCCACCTTCCACTGGTACCTCTTTTTCCTTCTCACTGTTTTTCGTAGTTTCCACACCAGTAATAATCTGAGTGTTATCCGAATCCTTTGCTTTTGAATTCTCCCCATTCCTAGTAACCAATATTTCCCTTTCTTGATGACTTTTCTTCCCTGTACGTTCACTCCTCTTCTGCCCAGTGTTTCCTCAGCACGTCCGAACATTATGTCCCTGCATATTACACATTGTACAATATGCTGGAAGAGTCTCATATATTACCTCTTGTTTACGACTGGAAGGAAGCCCTGGAGCACCAATCCAAAAATGAGAGATCGGTGGCTTTGCAGCATCAATTTCCACACATAAACGTGCTCCATCCGTTCGTGTAGCACACCTTGTTGGATTATCTCTCCGAATAAACGTACCAATCGGCATCATCAGGATTTTTAGGAAAGCTTCTTGATAAAAGTTTGAAGGGAGTCCTGGAAGTGTAACCAAGACCAGCACCCTTGAAGGCTCTGCATCTTCATCAAATTCTGGTGTCCACTGAAAAGGCCGGTAGAAACTCCCGTTTATCTCACACACTTCACGCGATAGTGCCTTCGTAAAATCTACTTCGTTTGTCATACGTACAAACACATGCCGAGGACATGAACGTACAACATCCAAGGATGGTCTTTGTTTCAAAAACTTCAACACTACCGAAAATCTGAATGGTTCCGCAGACCTTGCTATTTCCTCTTTAGATAACTGGAAAAACACCTTGCCTTCAACAGGGGCGAGCACCATCTCGGGGATGGGCTGAGGGACAGCAGCAACCAGATCGGCAAAGGATGGGTGACCGGTGCCACCCTCCATGGCTGCCATGCAGCCTCACGTAACCCAGACCGTGCGGCTACTGCAAAAGCAAACCCTATTCCGTAGAGAGGAAAAGGGTAAAAACGAAAAATCACCTGCATATCTTATATACTAGACTTATACTATAGTGTCTAATTATATTTTATTATATTAGTGTTTAACTTATTTTTTGTGATAACCCACTCATTTCTTCTTTAATTATGAGTTTTGATCTACGTGCTTAGCCTCGTTCTATGTGTCGTACTTCTATGGCGTGTTCTAAAAGTTATCCAGCAGATTTCAAAGCAAGATAAATATTTTAAAGTTTACGGATATTTTAAATATTATGTAAATATTATATGAGATATTTCCAGTATTATTAAATAAACTTGTTTTTAAAGTAACACAATTATAATATTTTGATGAGCTCTAAAAATATTATAATTGTGGATAATTATTTAAATTAAATATTTAAGTCATTTTAAAATATTAAGAGATTTAACTTTATGTTGAAAACTCTAAATTAATTTAAATGATTTTATTATATTTGAGTAATTAACTATACTTCATCATTTTAAATAATGATGAAGGAATATTCTATCTTAATTCCTCTCAGTGTTTTATTTAAATTAAAATTTTAAACTTTAATTTAAATATAACACTTACGTGTTTTCAAATCAGTGTTTAAACTTACCGTTATATCATTTTGAAGATCCTGAAACAAAGGACTTGGTTAAATACCTAAGCCCCTATCTTTTTCTCATCACTTTTCTCTTTTCCCTCTCTCTCTCCTCTCCCTCTCTTCCAACTTGATACACGTCCTTCTCTTCCTCACTGTGCAACTCCTTCCTCCTCCCAACCCAGCCACTGCCGGCCACCGTTGGCTTCACAGTCGGTCGCTGATCACTCCCCTCACGCCAACCAACACTCCTTCCCGCTGGCAAGCCCCACACACTCCCTCTCTCCTCCCACGACCTCTCTAGCCGAAATGGGTAAAAACCCATCCCTCACCTCCACGTCGCCGTACATGGCAGCTTTGGCCTCACTGCCGGTCACCAACTGACCCTCACCCTCTGGCCAACATGCCCTCCCACCAGCGAACTCCCACGTGCTCTCTCTCTCTCCTCCTAGAGCAACTTGGCCAAAATGGATTTCACACCCATATCCCCCTCCTAGCGCCGCCATACATGGCCAAAACGACCACCAAGCACTTCCACCAGCACCACCACATCATGGGCTTCCTCCCCATGTTCTCCTTTCACCATGACTCTCTCCTTCTCTGATGGGTCACCAAACACACGCACACACTGCCTTACCACCATGCACGGCTACCCATGGCGTCTCACCACCACCATATTGTTCCTCTCACCACCATGACCTTTTCCAACCATTTTCATGACTAACCGAACTCCTTAGCTCTCACTCTCCCTCACTCTCCAAGGCATGGGTTGCACCATTTATGGCCGATCTGCCACCGTGAGCCACCGCCCAGCTACTACCTCGCCACCACAGCTACACCACACCTTCCTCTACCTCTCCCTAGCTTCCCACGAAGTTCCATAGCCTTCCTCCACCTCAAGCACCCGCACTCTCTCTCGGATGCACTGTTCATGGCGTGATGCCGCTGTGCTCCGCCACATCAGACCACCACGAGGCCACCTTGAGCCTTTCCAAGACCACGCCTAGCTATTCCCAAGCCCAAACTGCCACTTTACGTGGTGGATAGCCGCCGTTACAAGATGTTAACAGCCACACAAGACTCTTTTGACGCCTTGATCGTGACGGGCAGCGAGCGACGCACAGGTTATCCTGTCGATGGTATAACCCTCTACCTTCCATTATGTATGTTTATATTAGTTGGTTGGTTGAACTGTAGACTGTGTAGTTAGTAATTGTGGAGTTCACTGCGTAGTTGTGAAGTGTTGGGCTTGACTGTGTAGTGTTGTGGACTGTGCTGTGAGTATAGGTGTGAGATGGATGCCATAGTTGTGATGCAGCATAAAGTGTGAAGGGAGTACATGTAGAGTGTACTCCATGTAGTGTAGCGACGCACCGTGTGATGTGTGTCATGATAATAAGTGATGTACCGAAGGGAGTATGCATGGTGCATATTCCATGTTGTGTAGCGATGCACCGTGGGGCGTGTATCGTAGTGATGTGTGTTGTAGTGTGGATGGAAGAGAGTTCACATGAGTGTACTATGTGCTATGTTGTGATACACCAGATGGCATGTCACAAAGGGTTGGATGGCGTGGCTAAGAAGCGTAAAGTGTGTGAGCAGTGTCAGGAATTGTGTAACAGTGTCTTGAAATAGCTATGGCATGGCCTGAAGTTCGAGGTGACGGGTGTCACCTTCTGGTTGACTTATGGCTGAGAGTATGTGTGAAGTGGTGGAAAAGTATCAGATAGTGTAGCGGAAGCATGATGGGCATCGTGACGTGACTCGAGATTTGGTCTCAAGCTACATGAAGTCACAGAGGTGCATTTGTGGATGCAGTCCTCTTGTCAAGTGTTGGGATGAACTTGTACAGGGTCAGGAAGTAGGAAGAGTCCTATCGACCGGGTCTAAATTAGTTGGTATCGGAGTGTGGAGCTTGTTTATACAAGCGGGCGTTCATTTGAAATTATAAGTTGGTCTTAGGTGATAAAAAGGGATAAGGTACATGTACCTCTGGCAAGACACGTGTGCCTGACAAATTCACCATATATAATGGGTAATTGTCTTCAGCATGGTTATATGGTGTTTTAGCCCCAGAGTTGGCTTAAAGTCATGTATCCTACCTGGATGGAAATGATGATTTAGTATGGGCTAGGATACGTGAAGGTAGTGACAAGTATATAGTCTAAGGTTGGAACGCATGACTTTGTCGATCGGAATGTGGAAATAGAAGAATAAGACGGATGTCTTAGTGTCTTAACCCTAAGGTGAATAACGGAGGTTCACTTTAAGGAATAAGACCTTGAAGGTTTTAGCATAGTAAATGGCGCGTAAGAGCCCAAAGATGAATGGAAAGTGTTCCAAGTGAAGCATATGTCTATTTTTAGTATAGTTGCTTATGCATTAGATATATGATGACGTAAGGTTATGTGTATGCATGTAGGTTGTCATCTGACACGCACATAAATGAACTGCATGGAATGAGTATGGCATAAAGTCCAGGTAAGTATTGTGTTCATACTCTTCTAGAGTTTTCTAATATAAACGAAGAAGAAAACGAAAGCTTTTCTCTAAAAGGAAAATGTTTTATGAAAAAAAAAGGAAAACGAAGCATAAGTTTCAAGTATAAGTATGTAGCGGCCCTCCTTGGCAGCCCCTTTTCACGCACACAAAGTATGTATGTGTATGCATGTGAATGGATGCTATAAGCAATACGTATTATATGTATGTTCACGAAAGGAAACAAAACGAAGCTTTAACATATGCACGAACAGACATTTTCAAAATGAAAAGAAAGAAAACTGCTTTTAAAACAACTTTTAAGAAAGGAAATAAAACTATTTTTTTTAAATGACTTTTATGAAAAGAAAGAAAACTATTTTATTTTTCTAAATGACTTTACGAACGAAATGAACTGAAGAACTGTAAGGACTGAAAGAACTGTAAAGGACTAAAAGGACTGAAAATGAAGGAAATGATTGTAAAGGAATGAACGGACTAAATGAATGATGTATGAAGATACGTAACAGCCACATGAATGGAAAAGGAAAAGGTATTGAATGGACTGGATTGGGCAGATTGCAATGATGGGTAAGTAGTACTGATAGTGCACCCAGTGCTGCACCTTGACGGAATGGATTTCCAACCCATGGTCAGGGGCGAAATCAGGTCCAAAAGACTGCTAACCCCAACACACGAGGGGTAACAGTGTGCTACAACCAATGAAAGTGATAAGAAAAGAATGTATGCATATTAAGAAAGAATGCATGAATGTATGTATGCATGAATGAATGTATGTATGAAAAGATGTATGCATGAACAGACTCTTTAAGAAATGAAGGCAGTGAGGTGTGAGGAACTGTTTTAAGAAAGAAAACATTTTTAAAGAAAAACCCCACCTCGCAACGTTTCTAAAACGAACTGCATGACCATGCATGATAAGTACGATATGTATGTATGGAGTGACAAATGCATGACTGAAAATCTATGTTATTATATTTTAATTGTATGAAGTAATGCTTACGAGTCATCAACTCATTTTAGTTTTATGTGTGCTCTCCCAAGGACAAGATGAGCATGACACATCAGAACGGGCACAGCCCAAGGGGAAGAGCATGAAAGCCTAAGCAATATATTTTGTATGAAAGACTTTCATTATAAAGTTAATGATGTGAATCCCAATTGACTCGCTTTGAAACCCAACAACAATATTGGAAAAAAAACAAATCCAAGAAAGCCAATATCAAGTCTATTAGATAAAGGAATCTAGACCCGATGAGAAATCGTTTCAAGAACCTAGATTATATGAAAATCTAGACCTATTGAAGAACCCATCTCAAGAACCCAGATTACAAAGGAGGAACGCCACAAAGGTTGTGATTTACCTTTGATAAGTTCAAAAATTCAATTAAGAACAAGAGGAGTAAACTCAACTCACAATGAAAATTCAATATTGTCTAACCTGCTCAAATGAGGTTATAAGTGATTTAAATAAACAATCCCTAAAAACCCTAGTGAATAGTGCAGCGGTACTGTAGTGTAAACAGTACCATGCTACAGTACTTCTAAAACCCTAGTTCAAATAAAATAATAACTTCCTAAATAAGCCCTTGGTCAAAATACAAGGCCTTCCCAAAAAAACTAATTCCTTAGAAATAAGATGTGTGGGCTGGACATCCCCAAACCCAATTATTCTAGATTAATTCCTATGACTAAATAAAATAAGCCATTTTAATAAAATAAATAAGTCCATGGCCTTCAATAACAATAGGCCCAAGTCGTGTCTTCCATAGCATATTACATAGATGAAAACTGGATCTTCTTCTCTCAAGCCCGTCTTGAATATTAGGCTCTTGCTAGACTCGACCCAAGTGGATTGTACCAATCCTTGCATTCCTTCATTGATCTTCGTGGCTCTTAATCTTGTAATTGATCCTTAAGACTTGGACCACCTTGGGGCCCATCATTCCCTCTCTCTTCAAAAGGATTCGACGTCGAATCTCTACCTGGATCAAAGGGAAAAAAATCAGTGACATTAAAAATAACAAACACATGATACATACCTAGAAGATCCACTAGATATGAAGTATCATTAATTTTATCAAGAATTTGGAAATGTCCATCCAAGCTACTTCTGTCATCAACAAGTAAATACATTAAATCAAAATGAATAAGTGGATTAGAGCCAAAAACAACTTCAAAAGATGAATGAGAAATAGTAGTATACATGGTTTTATTATATGCAAACTCTAATAATGACAAATGATACTCTCGTAAACGTTTATGCAACAATTCAATGAATGAAAAATGATACTCCCACAAACATTCATGAAACACATCTAAAGTCTTCCTTACATCAAAATGACCACTCCAATTATATGCGACCTCAATGAATGGCAAACCATAATCCCAAAAGTATTCATGCAATACGCCTAAACTCTTCTTTATACCAAATGGACCATTTCAACTACATGCAAACTCAATGAATGGGAAAAAATACTCCCACCAATGGTCATGCAACACTTCTAAGGTCCTTTTTACACCAAAATGTCCCATTAAAGCACCTTCATGTGCTCCAAGCACAAGCAACTCACGCATAGAACTATTAGGCACAAAAAGTCTATTATCTCTAAACAAGTATCAATCTAATCTATAGAACTTACCAAATGATGCTTTCCCACATACTCTATACACACTAGCCAAGCTATCATAATTAATATACAATTTCTTATCATATTCGAGTCTCACTAATTTTGTATCTAAAATGATGACAAAGACATACATTCTTGCTAAAGCATCAAACACAAAATTTTTCTTACCATGTGTGTACTGAATTACATAAGGAAAGATCTCAATGAATTGAACCCACTTGGCATGCATTCTATCCAACTTACCTTGTCCCTTCAAGTGTATCAAGAACTCATGTTCTTCAAAGAAAGGTTGGGTAGGGATTGTCGCACTAGTCACAAAATCAATGTAATGCTTTATCTCTTTGATAGGTGACAATCCCCTAAAAACATCGCTAGGCAACACGACCTCATATTTCTGCAACAAAGAGATAACAACACTAGGCAAAGATTCATTAAGTTCGTTAGTATTAAAATTCACCTTAGTATAAAAACTCATTTTTCTCTTTATTTTTCTCTCACTTTCTTTACTCTCCTCTTTCTTTTCACTCTCTTTTTTTCTTGAGATTTCAACCTCACCCTCATTTCTTTCAATCTCTTTTTCCTTTCCACTCTCTTTTCTTTCACTCTCTTTTTCGACATCTTTTTTTGAACTCTCGTCCTCATAATTTTTTTCAACTCATTCTCTTTTTTTCTTGAGGTTTCACAATTTCTTTCCTCCTCAATCTCACTCCCACTCTTTCTTTTTCACTCAAACTCAATTTTACTCTCTTTTTTTTTTATCAATTTCACTTTTTACTTTCAGTTAGTCCTCGTGGACCTGTGTTGGAGTTAAAGGGGCAAGTTTGATTATTTTTCCATCCTTTTCAAAACTGCATATGTTCCTGAACCCATCATAGATCACTCTCCTATCACATTGCCACGGCCTCCCCAACAAAATATGGCCAGCATGCATAGGCACAACATCACAGAGCACTTCATCCTGATACTTTCCAATTGAAAAAGATACTAACACTTGCTTATTTACCTTAACCTCCCCACAATCATTCAACCACTGCAACTTGTAAGGTCTAGGGTGTTTCAAGGTAGGTAAATTCAATTTCTCAACTAAAGTAGTGCTAGCCACGTTAGTACAACTCCCTCCATCAATAATCATACTACATACTTTGTTGTTGATGTGGCATCTAGTGTGAAAAATGTTCTCTCTTTGCTGCGCTATATCATCTGCCTTAACTTGTGTATTGAGAGTACGTCGGGCAATAAGAGACTCACCATACTTATACCCATTCTCAATACTACTAAGCTCACGACTCCTCCTATCTCTCCTACATTGTAGATTTCTAATTAATGCACCTCGTTGATCCATCATATCCCTCACTTCCCCCAACACCATGTTCAACCGCTCGAATTATTGTTGCAAGGCTTGCAACACAAAGGAATTATATGACATCCCCTTTGGTTATGAGTCATTTTAACGAGACATTGTATGTGCTGCACCAAAAGAATGTTAGTGGAAAAAGACCTCACATGCTCTTCCTTACGTGTTTACACTCAAATAATAGCACTTCACTCGTGTTTCACTCTTTATTGGCTTTTTCCAGATAATGATCTCACACTCTCTTGCCTTTTACCTCAAGAGTTTTCCCACTCAAGTTCTTTCAGAACTAATTGAACTAAATCAAGACAATACAACCTTGTCTTATTCCAACTAGTAATTAGATCCAAGAAACAAGAATAAGAGAAACACAGAAAGAATAAAATGACACAAAACTCAAGGAAATGATACGAGGGAAAGAGTAATCACAAGACAATATACCAACTATAATGATATATGCAGCCCCTTTGATGATAAGGCTGAATAAAAAATAAAAAATTCGGATTTCTATAACTTTTTTTTTTTCAAATTTTTTCTTCTTTTCCTCTCTTTTTTTTTTTCTTTTCTTTTGTTTTCCTTTCCTTTCCTTTCTTTTCTTTTCTTTTCTTTTCCTTTCTCACCAATTCAATCACAAACAACAATAGTCAATTGTGACAATCAAACAATTGAATTCAAACACATAAAAATTGACAAGGAAATAGAAGGAAATCAATGAAATCCTTGAAATTTCAAACCCTAGATGGTGTAAATTTTGGCAGACCTTAAACAAGGAATTTAGGCACCCTATGGTGATGAACACAAAAATCAAATGATAGAGTAATTTGGCAGCCATAGGAAAAATGAATTTCTGCACTTTTTTTTGTAACCCTAGAACAATGAAGTCCTAGAATTAAAAATGCAATAAATAAAAGATAGAATCAGACCTGATTGGAAATCTTGCTCTAAATACCAAATGATCTGAACTCCAATCAAAAAAGCCAATATCAAGTCTATTGGATGGAGGAATCTAGATCCGATGAGAAATCATTTCAAGAACCTAGATTATATGAAAATCTAGACCCGTTGAAGAACCCGTCTCAAGAACCTAGATTACAAAGGAGAAACGCTACAAAGGTTGTGATTTACCTTTGATAAGTTCATAAGTTCAATTAAGAACAAGAGGAGTAAACTCAACTCACAATGAAAATTCAATATTGTCTAACATGCTCAAATGAGGCTATAAGTGATTTAAATAAACAATCCCTAAAAACCCTAGTGAATAGTGCGGCGATACTGTAGCGTAAACAATGCCGCACTACAATAGTTCTAAAACCCTAGTTCAAATGAAATAATAAATTCTGAATAAGCCATTGGCCAAAATACAAGGCCTTCCCAAAAATCCTAGTTAATTAGAAATAAGATGTGTGGGCTGGACATCCCTCAAACCCAATTATTCTAAATTAATTCCTATGACTAATAAAATAAGTCATTTTAATAAAATAAATAAGTCCATGGCCTTCAATAACAATAGGCCCAAGTAGTGTCTTCCATAGCGTATCACATGGATGAAAACAAGATCTTCTTCTCTCAAGCCCATCTTGAATATTGGGCTCTTGCTAGACTTGATCCAAGTGGATTGTATCAATCCTTGCATTGCTTCATTGATTTTCGTGGCTCTTTGTCTTGTAATTGATCCTTAAAACTTGGACCGCCTTGGGGCTCATCAGTTAATGTTTCCAGCTGTAACCTTTTTAATTATGAAAATGAATTTTAATTATAAACATTGAGTCTTTTGTATCCTGGCATGAAAGAAAAATTATTTTTAAAAGAAACCGTAATTCCCGTCGATTTTTATTAAAATCATTTGGCAAATGACCCACCACAAGGACGGGCGTTACATTTTTATACTTGATTATGTATTGCAGAAATATTGTGATGTTTACATATAATAAACCATTAGTCTATTTATATTATAGTATAAGTACATTATTTTATAATAATTAACACATACTAGTATAATATTTAGTTTAACTATAATTTATATAAGTTCTAGACTTTTTGTACGAGTATATATGATTAAATACGTAAAAATGTATTTATAAAAAATATATATTATACTTTATTATACCAAATTATAATATATGTTATAATTATAATTTAATATAACATATTAAAAATGATATGTTATATTAATTGGCATATAATATATATTATAATAATATAAACTTTATATATAATATAAAAAATTATATTAAAAGTATTTTTATATAATATAAAAATTAAAATATATATTCCAGTTCAATTTAGTCAAAACTAGTTTTCAAAATATGAAAACCAAGTTAGATTTTATTTTGGATCTTAAGAACTGAAATCAAACCGAATCGTAACCCCACAAGTTCGGTCGGTTCAACCGGTTTTATGATTTTGTTATCATCCCCCAATTATCATGAGAAAATGATCTTCTAAAGGGTTTAAAAGATATTTGGACAAACCCATTTCTAATCTATAGAATCAAGATCACATATAGAATTATTTTCTACCTTGGGTAATGGAGTTATATTGCCTAGTTTCCATTTGTTATGAAGAGTAATTTGGTTCCAATTAGTTTGTTTAGAAATTTATATGCTAGACTTTGGTGTACTGGTGGATTATATAATATGTAATCTTTAGGGCTAGTAATTAGGGTATGTGGTTCTAATGTTGTTTTTTTTTAAGTTTATAATGGATACGATAGACAATAGTTAATGGATGTGATCAATTCACATATGATAACCACTACTTTTAGTATTTAACAATAATGCATGCAAGATATTAGCATAAAATAACAATAAGGAAGAATTGGGATAGCAATTAAAATAAATAGAACATTTTAAATAGAATGAATTTCCAAAATTGGGACACATAAATGACAGTTTCTATTAATCAAGACCACTTTTTCACAAAAATTGCGTTATTAGATGCTGGAGCAGATTTAAACTATATTCAAAAAGGATTAATACCTTCTAAATATTTTGAAAAAACAAATGAGACATTATCACATGCTAATGACACAAAATTAAATATAAATTATAAATTATCAAATACACATATTTGCAATAATGGAATTTCTTTTAAAACCACATTTATTCTAGTTAAAAAAGTAATACAATATTTATATTAGGAAATCTATTTCTTGCTTTGTTATATCATTTTTCTGTAACATATGAAGAAATCACTACTAACATATCCTATTAGGACAAGAAATTTAATCCAAGTTTGTAGTTCCATCTTTCCAAAAGAAATAAATCATTTAAAAGACTCTTCATTAAACAAAGAAATCAAATATTTAACAAAACATAAAATTAACATGAAAGAAAGAAAAATTATTGAACAAAAATTAAAATATAAAATAATAAAAAAACAAGTATAAGGCCCATTATTAGTTTAATTACTTTACAAAAAAGAATTCTCAAAGAAAAACATCCCAACCAAAGCTAGACTTATTCAAATGAATGATAAACTTTTAGAATATTGTAAAAACTAAATTAACGACATAATGACAAAAGGATTAATTATGAAAAATAAGTTACCATGGAGTTATACTACATTTTATGTTAAAAACCAAGTAGAATTAGAACAAGAAAGTAATTAGATGGGGAGGGGCAAGCTGGCGGGAGGCAATGCCTTGCTGCCCAACCCTAGCTATTATATTCTCCAAATTTGACATGAAAAGAATATTTTAGCAAATTCAAATTAGTAGAAATGATCATTATAAAATAACTTTTAAGTCATGTTTAGACATTATGAATGAAACGCCATGCCATCTAAATTGAAAAATACTCCTAGAATATTTACCAGTGAATTTCAGAATATTATGAATGAAATATTTACTCCTTATACTCATTTTTCAATAGTCTATGTAGATTTAATTCTTTCCTTGTCTATAGAGCAATATTAATGGAAACGGTTAAATACGTTTGTTCAAATAATTAAACAAAATGGATTAGTTTTTTCAGAACCAAAAATAAAATTAGTCCAGACTAAAATTAGATTTCTTGGAAAATATATTTATCAAAGGACTATCACACCCATTAGTAGTGCCATAGAATTTGTTAATAAATTTCATGATGAAATTAAAGATAATAACAATTACAAATATTTCTAGGAAGCCTTAATTACGTATATGATTTTTACAAATCTTTTAGACCATTATATAAACCTTTATTCAAATGATTAAAAAAGAATATGCCTCCATGAACTTAAAAGCATACAAATATTATAAAACAAATTAAATCTCATATTAAACAACTCCCTAGTTTAGGACTCCTTTCTCCTTATAATTATTATCTCTTCATAACCATTTTTTTAAATTATAATAAGAGTATCTTAAGACAGTGCTACCGGTATGTTCTATATCAAGTTATATGCTCACACAAAAGACATTGCTCTAACTATGTCCCTATATCAAGCTGATAGAATTACAGAGACAAGGTTGGCTAATTTAATATAATTAAAAGATTCAACCAAAGATGTTTCGGTCTTGAGATTGGTACCAAATCTAATTATGGACAGTGTAATACGTCCAATGGAATGGATGTAGTCTTGGGGGATGCATAGCCTATCAAACTCTCACTCTCAAACTCTCCATTAGAAATAGAAAACATACCGGTAGCACTGTCTTTTTTAAATTATAATTATCTCTTCATATGAAATTTAAGGTGTTAGGTTTATTTTTTAATGAGAATAATCATAAGAATAGATAAGAAATATAAAGAAAATGAATTGTGAGAAAAATGGTGAAAATAAGGGATAAATTACAGTTTTAGCAAAGTTTAGAGTCCAAAATACAAATAAGATGAATTTAAAGGCAAAACCATAATTAAATATAAAGATAAGGGTAAACTGAAAGTTTTATAAGTTATAAGGTTGAGAAGTTATAATACCCAATAGATTAATTAATAAATTCAAATCTAGATCTCTATCTTAAATATTTTAAAATTTATAATATATATATAGGTATATAATAATATATTCATTTATTCTATAAATTTTAATTTCTGAAAAATTTGATGTCTTTCATTTTTATAAAAAGTCATGTCGAAAGTCGAAGCTTTGACTCAAAATAAATTTGGAAATTTCCGAGCATTAAGGCACAAGAAGGGTCCAAGCATGCTGCTCGGCACACTTGCTCAGAATGACAGAGTATGTTACTTGGCATATTTGCTCATAATAGCTGAGCATATTGCTTGGCACATACTTGCTCAAGACGGCTGAGCATACTGCTTGGCACACTTGCTCGGAAGCATCGAGCATAATCACCAGGGATCCCAAGCAACTTGTTTGGAAACTGAAGATAGTTATCAAACAAGAATTGTTCTCGTGGAGAATGGAAGCACGTGAAATCTAGAGGGAATAATCGAAATTGCAGCGCTGAGATTCCCACCTAGACCTAGGGTGTTAGAGTAGACACTAGGGTAACAAAAGTTTTAACTCTTTAACTGAATTTAATTTTAACAATAAGTCTACAGGCAACCGGCTTGCACCCCTTTTGTGTCCCCTTGGCTGATGTGGCTGTTTTAAAAAATAAGAGAAAAGCTAAATGCAAGCGCCGAACGTAACCGGCATGTCCACGTCATTTAATAAAATGGTGTGTTTTTCTTTTACTTGCTTTTTGTTCTTAACAATATGTGTTTCATTTTCTTATATCTTTTCCTCTCCATTTCTTTCTATCTCTGTCTCTCTCTCTCTCTCAATTTCGTTCCCCCTTGCCTCCCTCCATCTCCGTCTCCGTCGGACCTATCCTTCTCCCTCTCTATCTTGTTTCCTCTTCCCTCTTCTTCTCTATATCTTAACCCTAAATCCATCCCTCTCCATCTCCATCTGTCCACTTCGTAACCCACCCTAATTCAAATTGATATCTTCAAAATCTGAAAGGAGCGTCAAGGTTGACCCATTTCTCTTCGTACAAGCTCCCTTAACGCAATTTATCTCTTCGCTAGCGTCCACCAATTTGCTGCTTCGCTATCTTCCAATAGAATGAAGTGAGAGAAGCACCAAATTTATTGCTTTCAAAAACTGGAAAATTTTCATTTGAACTGTGTTTCGATCAGATGAGAATGAGACTGAACTTATAGATTGCGCGAAATTGGAAAGGCAAAGAGAAAGCTATTTGTTTTGGTGGTGATGAATCTGAGTCCACGAAGCACTTTCTGAGTGCCGAACCGAGTTCGGTCCAGCTGAGCTCGTTCACTTCGCAGAGCCTGAGCGGCCAAAGCCGAGGTGAAACCACTCTCTGCTACGGAGCCGTTTTGAGTAGCCACCACCGCAAAAGCTGCAAGAGGAGTACAGGACGAGTGGCCATGGCCTCAAGAAAACCTCCTCACCAGCTCAGCTCGCAGCAACTGAGAGAACTGCCTCGCCTTCGCCTTAAGCTCTGAAGAGAACTGTTGCAGCTTGCTCAGAGAGCTCCTTTTGATCAAGGCATTCCTCGAATGTACAATAAACTAAGAAAAATACATATCTTCTCTGTAACTTGGAAGATAATATTTTGCCTCCGTTTTTTATTTTAATTAAAATAGTCGCTGATGTAATGGTACGTCAGCCGACTCCGGGGCGATTGAATATCCCGACTGTACGTAGCAGCTCTCAAAAAATAAAAGCAAAACAAAACTTACGTAAGCGAGAAAAGTGAAATGCGAATAGTAAATGAAATGTGAAAATGAAATGTGTAAATGAAATGCTGCCTGGAAATGAAATGCAAAAACCAGAGAGAGAGAGTACAAATGAAATGTGAACGGGAAAGAGAGAGGGTAAAAACCAGAGAGAGTCAATGAAATGCGAACAGATCTACGTCTAAACCAGAAAGAGTCAATTAAATGGGAACAGGTCTGCGTCTTTCATGCGGGAGCGAAACCTTAAAAAATTGTATGTGTTTTTGCAGGGAAAAAATGGAAAAAACAAAAACAAAAACAAAAAAGAGATGACAAATAATATTTATTATTTTGCAGGGAAATCACATTTGAGTAGCATTAATAGTTTTAATAATACATTAAGTTCTGAAATCACATTTGATGATTCATTTCACAATTTCAATTCCGTTTTGAAGAACCAAATCATACCATTAAACATCTAAAAATATTCGGAAGACTTGGTTCTTGAAGCTCGAGAGAAGATGACGCACGACGAAGAAGACTCTCTCTGTCCTGACTGCCTATCCACATTTCATTTTCGCATTTTCACTCTGACGTGGCTGTGGCTGTTTTCGCATTTTATTTTCACATTTCATTTTGGCATTTCATTTACTATTCGCATTTCACTTTTACCGCTTACATACGTTTTGTTTTGTTTTTATTTATTTAAACAGCCACGGGGACGCAAAGGGGGCGCAGGCTGGTTGCTTGTAGACTTATTGTAATTTTAATTCAACTATAAGAATTAGGTCACTATAAATAGGGGGACTAGTAGTAAGTAACTTATAGTGAAAAGAGAGAGCATGCAAGTGAAAAGAAAGTGTAAACTGTTGAAGTGAAGGGTGAGGTTACCAGAGAGGGTAAGAGTGAAAGGCAAGGAATGGGTGAACAAAATGGAAAGTGGGAGTGTCAAGCAAGCATACGTGAAAGTAGATGAGGTTGGGCGAGATAGAAAGTAAATGGGGACTATGAGCGAGGAAAAGAAAAGGAAGGGAAAAATAGAAAGAAACACACTCCAAAGATTGTTAAAATTTGTATTGACCAAAGTAAGTAGAAAGTATGCCAATCCCATGAACAAGTTTATGGATTATTTATTTATATCTACTATTTTATTATGAATTTGACTAATCATTTGCAGTTGATTTTGTTTTGGGCTTAGGATTGAATGTTGAAATATTAATTTTTCTATGATGTTAATTATTTGTCATTATAGCTTTTATTTGCTAATTTTTTAATAATTGAAAAATAGTTAAAATTGGCAAGTTTTGTGTCCCTTTCTCCTCACTTCTTAAATTGTGCCTCCAAAAGACAGTGCTACCTGTCTATTTCTATATCACGCTATATGCTCGCACAAAAGACATTGCTCTAACTATGTCCCTATATCAAGCTGATGGAATTACGGAGACAAGGTTGGCCAATTTAATATAATTAAAAGATTCAACCAAAGATGCTACAGTCCTGAGATTGGTATCAAACCTAATCATGGATGGTGCAACACATCCAATGGTATGGATGTAGTTTTGGGGGATGAATGGCCCATGACAAGAGGTCACTAAGTCCTGTGTGAGAATAGTCCTATGAGACGATGTAACGTCCGTCCTTGTGGTAGGTCCTTTAGAAAATGATTTTAAGAAAATAGACGAAAATTATGGTTCTTTTAAAAATTTATTTTCCTTTCATACCAGGATACAAAAGACTCCATGTTTATAAATAAAACTTTTTCTTAATTTAAAAGGTTATAGCGAAAAATATTAAATTTCATAATTAAAGTCTCTCATACAAAATATCGTGCATAGGCTTTCGTGCTCTTCCGCTTAGGCTGTGCTCGTCCTGACGCGTCATGCTCATCTTGTCCTTGGGAGGGCACACATAAAAGCTAAAATGAGTCAATGACTCATAAGCATTACTTCATATAATTAAAATATAACAACATAGCTTTTCAGTCATGCATTCATCACTCCATACATATCATAAATAGACATTCAATTCATTTTAAAATGTTGCGAGGTGGAGTTTTTTTTTAAAATTGTTTTATTCTCGTAAAACAGTTCCCCACGTCTCACTGCCTTCATTTTTTTAAAGAGTCTTTTCATGCATACATCTTTTCATATATACATGCATTCTTTCTTAACATGCATACATTCTTTCTTATCGCTCTCATTGGCCGTTACACACTGTTGTGCCCCGTGTGCTGGGGTTGGTAGTCTTTTGGGCCTAATTCCGCCCGTGGCCACGGGTTGGGAATCCATTCCGTCATGGCATAGCACTGGGTGCACTACCAGTACTACTTACCAGGCATTGCAATCTGCCCAGTCCATTCCTTCGGTACCTTTTCATTCCGTTCATATGGCCGTTATGTATTTTCATACATTAAAGCATTCAGTCCATTCATTCATTTTAGTCCTTTCATTCCTTTACAGTCCATTCAGTCCTTTACAGTTCTTTCATTCCTTTCCTTCAGTTCTTTACAGTTCTTATAGTCCTTACAATTCTTTACAGTTCTTACAGTCTTTTAGTCCTTTCATTAATAAAAGTCATTTTAAAAGCATGGGACATTTTAAAACAATTTCTTCGGGCCGAGGCCTCTCATTTCATTCCGTGAACATACATACAATACATACCACGTATAACATCCATTCACATGCATACACTTACGTACTTTGGGTGCGTGAAAAGTGGCTGCCAAGGAGGGTCGTTACGTACATATACTTGAAAACTTATACTTAGCTTTCTTTCTTAAAATAGTGTTTCATGTCATTTTGCAAATTATCATAAAGGAAAAAGCATTTCGTTTTCATTTTCTTATCTTTTAGAAAACTCTAGAAGAGTATGAACGCAATACTTACTTGGATTTTATGCTATACTCATTTCATGCAGTCCATTCGTGTGCATGTCAGATGGCAATCTACATGCATACACATAACCTTACGTCATTCTCTATCTAATGCATAAGCAACTATACTAGAAATAGAACTATGCTTTACTTGGAACACTCTCTGTCCATCCTTGGGCTCTTACATGCCATTTACTATGCTAAAACCTTCGGAGTTTTATCCCTTAAAGTGAACCTCCGTGATTCACCTTAGGGTTAGGACACTAAGACCTTTGTCTTATTCTTCTATCAACCACATGTCGATGCATGACTCAGACTGACTAAGTCACGCATCCCAATCCTAGACAACTTACTCATTACTATCTTCATGTATCCTAGCCATACTCAATCCTCATTCCCATCCATACATACCACATGGCTTTAAGCCAACTCTGAGACTTAAACATATTGCAACCATGCTGAGGACAAATTACCCATTACATATGGTAAACCTGTCCGGCACACGTATCTTGCTATAGGCACATGTACCTTATCCATTTTTCACCAAAGATCAACTTATAGTTCAATGAACGCCTGTTTGTATAAACAAGCTCCATACTCCGATCCCAACTTGCTCAGACCCGGTCGATAGGACTCTTCTTACTTCCCAGCCCTGTACAAGTTCATCCCAACACTTAACAAGAGGACAGCATCCACAAATGCACCTCTGTCACGTCACGTAGCTCGAGACAAATCTCGAGTCACATCACGACGCCCGTCATGCTTCCGTTGCACTACTCTTACACTTTTCCACCACTTCACACATATTTTTAACCATAAGTCAACCACAAGGTGACACCCATCACCTCAGACTACAGGCCACACCACAGCTACTTCGAGACACTGTTACACAATTTCTGGTGCTACACAATATACTCTACGCTCCTCAACTATGCCGTCGAAACCTTCGTGACACGCCACGTGTACTCTGTTCACTCTACGCCACACGTCACTACGGCGCACGTCACATGGTGCATCGCTGCACTACATGGAGTGCATTCCACGTGTACTCCCTTCACACACCACACCGCATCACAACTACAGCATACACCTCACACCCATACATACACCTCACACCCATACCTCACAACACAGTTCACAACACCACACAATTATACCCAACACTTCACTACACAATACTAACAGCACACTCCACAACCTATTAACTAACATATATCATAAATAACGAAAGATAGAGGGTTATACCATTGACAGGATAACCCGTGTGTTGCTGCTACCCGTCACAGTCAAAGACGTCGGAAGAATCGTGCTTGGCGGTTATACCGCATACAGTGGCTATCCACCTTGCATGGTGGTTGTCCACCTCATAAGCTGGTGGTTTGGGATTAGGGATGGCTAGGCTTGGTCTTGGAAAGGCTTGAGGTGGCCTCATGGTGGTCTGGGTGGCGAAGCACGGCGGATCTGTGGCTTTCAAGGGCTGGCCGTGGGTCTAAAAGGAGAATCCATGTGTTTCCATGGATGGGAACTTGGCTGGCATGGAGGGCTCAAGGAGGAGCCATGGAGGTTAGGGGAAGTTCTTGGTGGGGCTAAAACACACGCACGGAGGCACTAAGGCCGTTGATGGTGTGAAACCATGTAGGAGACCCATTTTTGGGTCATGTGCATGGGTGTCATGGGGAGGGAGAGAGGAGGTAAGTTCGGTGGGGGTTGGTCACCGGTGAAGGGGGGAGGTTGCTGGTGAGGTGTGGCGGCCTGAGCTAGTGTGTACGGTGGCGCACAGGGAGAAACCCGTGCATGAGGAGCTGTGTGCTTGAGGTGGCCCAATGGAGAGAGAGAGAGAGAGAGAGAGAGAGAGAGAGAGAGAGAGAGAGAGAGTTGGGTGCAACGAAGACCATGGAAGGGAAGCCCATGGAGTGGTGGTGCCGTTGGTGATGGTTGGAGGCCAAGCTGACTGTGTACGGTAGCGCTAGGAGGAGAAATGGGTTTTCATAACCATTTGGTTGAAGGGAGGAGGAGAGAGAGTGGGTTGTCGGTGGGACTCACCACCAGTGGGGATGGACTTGCTGGCGAGAGGAGGAGCTGCCGATGGTGGAGGTGAGGTTGGGCGGTGCGTGGTGGCATCGGGTGGAAGAGATGAGCCGCATGGTGGAGATGAGGGAGCAACAGTTGGGCTTGGAGAGAGGAAGAGGAGAGAGAAGAAAAAGTGAAAAGAAGGAGAAAAAGAGAGGGGCTTGGGTATTTAATCCAAGTCCTTCATTTTGGGATCTACAAAACGATCTATTGGTGAGTTTAAATACTAATTTGAAAATGCGTAAGCATTTTAATTAATTTAAAACACTGAGAGGAATTAAGATAGAATATTATTTTATAAACTTTAAATTAATATTCCTTCATTATTAATTAAAATAATGAAGTCTCGTTAATCACTTGAAGAGAATAAAACCATTTAAATTAATTTAGAGTTTTCAACATAAATTTAAATCTCATAATATTTTAAATGACTAAAATATTTTAATTAATTAATTTTCCACAATTATAATATTTTTGGAGCTCTTCAAAAATATTATAATTGTGTTATTTAAAAATAAGTTTAGTCCAATAACATTGGAAATATCACATATAAATATTTTCACAATATTTAAAATATCCGTAAGATTTAAAATATCGAATTTGCTTTAAAACCCGCTTAATAATTTTTAGAACACGCCATTGAGGCTCAGCGCGTAGATCGAAGCTCGTAATTAAAAAAGAAAGAATGAGGAGGTTATTACAGATGAAGGGGAGTAAAAGGGCGCACAACCCACTTAAGGTGGAAAACCATGCATGCAGGCTACAGGATACCATCAACCATGAACAACCATAAATGTATGAATTAGGGATAAAATAAAATGAAGTTGAAAGAATGAGCTTGTTGATAAATGTTAGATTATTTAATGCCTTCTTCATATAATATTGCTCAATTATTTTCAATTTTGGGCGAGTAATTGCTGCAATCTTTGGTAATACTTTTTTGGATTAAGTTAGATAATTATTTGTCCATTGTTGTTCAATAATTGCTCATTAAATTGTTCATGATAATCTACTTATTTGTTCATATTACTGACACTGACTTCACTTACTTAGTTGTTGAACTCACCTTTCCTTCCATATTTTTTAGAAGGAACTGTATAGCTAAATGACCACTAAGAATTTTATAAGCACAATAGTTACCATCATCGTAGATAAATAAATACAGTTACTAGACCAAGGAATTAGAATTTACTCTTGGATGACTACCCATCTCAGGATAATAAATGGTCAATGGCAAGACGTGTAGGGAAATCCTTGTTTTCCACTTTTCCCTATAATCTCCCAATAGTGGAGTTGTACCAACCACTAGCTGCCCTGTCATAGGAATCCATGCCCTTCTACAAGAGAATGAGTACCCATATTTTCCCATGGAAGATCTATCCCTTGAAGAAGTGAATCTAACTGGGAATTATTCTAGAAAGACTAGAAATATTTTCACGACTACTTGGGATGGAAAATTTTTTTATGTAAACTTTTTTTAATAAAGAATTTTCTATCTTTTATTAGTCACTCAAGGACAATCCACTATTTGATATATGATGGTTAGGGGTGAGATTCGGCTGGTCCGGACTGGAGAAACCAACTGCACCAGACATTTTTGGACCAGACCGAATCCCCGAAATTGGGTTCGGTCCAGTCCAATTTCTATAGGACCAAACTCATTCGATCCAGTCTTGGTCCAGGGGTTTTTTACCTTGGACCGGACCGAATGAAAAATTAAAAAAATATATATTTTATTATTTATATAAATAATTGTATAACTTAATTATATAATTTTTATATAATTATTAACTAATACTAATATTTATAATTATATACTAATACTAATATTTATATTAATACTAATAGTCTAATGTGTTATAAAAAAAAATATTACTAATAGTATGATATAGACTATAGTTATACTAAATCATTATATGTAATACAAATATATAGCTTTACTAATAGTCTACTATTATTACTATTATATAATTATACTAATCACTATAATTAATACTAGAGGCCCTCTTCAACAGCAACAAATAACAAATGGACACGTGAGCAATCCAAATCCTATGAACCACATTATAGGGGATAGCAAAATCAAATACGTTAGAAAAATAGAGAAGATATTCACTTCAGTATTATCCCTTGCACTCCGCTGCACCTCCCCTGTTCGTCGCAACCAAGCGAACCTCCCCAGCTCATCACATCCATTAGCCCTTCAACTCGTTGCAGCCCGTCAAGCAACCCATCCCCCCCCCCCCCCCCCCCCCCCCCCCTCTCTCTCTCTCTCTCTCTCTCTCTCTCTCTCTCTCTCTCTCTCTCTCTCTCTCTCTCTCTCATGAACCCACTCCCTCCCTCCCGTCAAGCCCTGATCCAAGTGGATTGTATCAATCCTTGCATTGCTTCATTGATTTTCGTGGCTCTTTGTCTTGTAATTGATCCTTAAAACTTGGACCGCCTTGGGGCTCATCAGTTAATGTTTCCAGCTGTAACCTTTTTAATTATGAAAATGAATTTTAATTATAAACATTGAGTCTTTTGTATCCTGGCATGAAAGAAAAATTATTTTTAAAAGAAACCGTAATTCCCGTCGATTTTTATTAAAATCATTTGGCAAATGACCCACCACAAGGACGGGCGTTACATTTTTATACTTGATTATGTATTGCAGAAATATTGTGATGTTTACATATAATAAACCATTAGTCTATTTATATTATAGTATAAGTACATTATTTTATAATAATTAACACATACTAGTATAATATTTAGTTTAACTATAATTTATATAAGTTCTAGACTTTTTGTACGAGTATATATGATTAAATACGTAAAAATGTATTTATAAAAAATATATATTATACTTTATTATACCAAATTATAATATATGTTATAATTATAATTTAATATAACATATTAAAAATGATATGTTATATTAATTGGCATATAATATATATTATAATAATATAAACTTTATATATAATATAAAAAATTATATTAAAAGTATTTTTATATAATATAAAAATTAAAATATATATTCCAGTTCAATTTAGTCAAAACTAGTTTTCAAAATATGAAAACCAAGTTAGATTTTATTTTGGATCTTAAGAACTGAAATCAAACCGAATCGTAACCCCACAAGTTCGGTCGGTTCAACCGGTTTTATGATTTTGTTATCATCCCCCAATTATCATGAGAAAATGATCTTCTAAAGGGTTTAAAAGATATTTGGACAAACCCATTTCTAATCTATAGAATCAAGATCACATATAGAATTATTTTCTACCTTGGGTAATGGAGTTATATTGCCTAGTTTCCATTTGTTATGAAGAGTAATTTGGTTCCAATTAGTTTGTTTAGAAATTTATATGCTAGACTTTGGTGTACTGGTGGATTATATAATATGTAATCTTTAGGGCTAGTAATTAGGGTATGTGGTTCTAATGTTGTTTTTTTTTAAGTTTATAATGGATACGATAGACAATAGTTAATGGATGTGATCAATTCACATATGATAACCACTACTTTTAGTATTTAACAATAATGCATGCAAGATATTAGCATAAAATAACAATAAGGAAGAATTGGGATAGCAATTAAAATAAATAGAACATTTTAAATAGAATGAATTTCCAAAATTGGGACACATAAATGACAGTTTCTATTAATCAAGACCACTTTTTCACAAAAATTGCGTTATTAGATGCTGGAGCAGATTTAAACTATATTCAAAAAGGATTAATACCTTCTAAATATTTTGAAAAAACAAATGAGACATTATCACATGCTAATGACACAAAATTAAATATAAATTATAAATTATCAAATACACATATTTGCAATAATGGAATTTCTTTTAAAACCACATTTATTCTAGTTAAAAAAGTAATACAATATTTATATTAGGAAATCTATTTCTTGCTTTGTTATATCATTTTTCTGTAACATATGAAGAAATCACTACTAACATATCCTATTAGGACAAGAAATTTAATCCAAGTTTGTAGTTCCATCTTTCCAAAAGAAATAAATCATTTAAAAGACTCTTCATTAAACAAAGAAATCAAATATTTAACAAAACATAAAATTAACATGAAAGAAAGAAAAATTATTGAACAAAAATTAAAATATAAAATAATAAAAAAACAAGTATAAGGCCCATTATTAGTTTAATTACTTTACAAAAAAGAATTCTCAAAGAAAAACATCCCAACCAAAGCTAGACTTATTCAAATGAATGATAAACTTTTAGAATATTGTAAAAACTAAATTAACGACATAATGACAAAAGGATTAATTATGAAAAATAAGTTACCATGGAGTTATACTACATTTTATGTTAAAAACCAAGTAGAATTAGAACAAGAAAGTAATTAGATGGGGAGGGGCAAGCTGGCGGGAGGCAATGCCTTGCTGCCCAACCCTAGCTATTATATTCTCCAAATTTGACATGAAAAGAATATTTTAGCAAATTCAAATTAGTAGAAATGATCATTATAAAATAACTTTTAAGTCATGTTTAGACATTATGAATGAAACGCCATGCCATCTAAATTGAAAAATACTCCTAGAATATTTACCAGTGAATTTCAGAATATTATGAATGAAATATTTACTCCTTATACTCATTTTTCAATAGTCTATGTAGATTTAATTCTTTCCTTGTCTATAGAGCAATATTAATGGAAACGGTTAAATACGTTTGTTCAAATAATTAAACAAAATGGATTAGTTTTTTCAGAACCAAAAATAAAATTAGTCCAGACTAAAATTAGATTTCTTGGAAAATATATTTATCAAAGGACTATCACACCCATTAGTAGTGCCATAGAATTTGTTAATAAATTTCATGATGAAATTAAAGATAATAACAATTACAAATATTTCTAGGAAGCCTTAATTACGTATATGATTTTTACAAATCTTTTAGACCATTATATAAACCTTTATTCAAATGATTAAAAAAGAATATGCCTCCATGAACTTAAAAGCATACAAATATTATAAAACAAATTAAATCTCATATTAAACAACTCCCTAGTTTAGGACTCCTTTCTCCTTATAATTATTATCTCTTCATAACCATTTTTTTAAATTATAATAAGAGTATCTTAAGACAGTGCTACCGGTATGTTCTATATCAAGTTATATGCTCACACAAAAGACATTGCTCTAACTATGTCCCTATATCAAGCTGATAGAATTACAGAGACAAGGTTGGCTAATTTAATATAATTAAAAGATTCAACCAAAGATGTTTCGGTCTTGAGATTGGTACCAAATCTAATTATGGACAGTGTAATACGTCCAATGGAATGGATGTAGTCTTGGGGGATGCATAGCCTATCAAACTCTCACTCTCAAACTCTCCATTAGAAATAGAAAACATACCGGTAGCACTGTCTTTTTTAAATTATAATTATCTCTTCATATGAAATTTAAGGTGTTAGGTTTATTTTTTTAATGAGAATAATCATAAGAATAGATAAGAAATATAAAGAAAATGAATTGTGAGAAAAATGGTGAAAATAAGGGATAAATTACAGTTTTAGCAAAGTTTAGAGTCCAAAATACAAATAAGATGAATTTAAAGGCAAAACCATAATTAAATATAAAGATAAGGGTAAACTGAAAGTTTTATAAGTTATAAGGTTGAGAAGTTATAATACCCGATAGATTAATTAATAAATTCAAATCTAGATCTCTATCTTAAATATTTTAAAATTTATAATATATATATAGGTATATAATAATATATTCATTTATTCTATAAATTTTAATTTCTGAAAAATTTGATGTCTTTCATTTTTATAAAAAGTCATGTCGAAAGTCGAAGCTTTGACTCAAAATAAATTTGGAAATTTCCGAGCATTAAGGCACAAGAAGGGTCCAAGCATGCTGCTCGGCACACTTGCTCAGAATGACAGAGTATGTTACTTGGCATATTTGCTCATAATAGCTGAGCATATTGCTTGGCACATACTTGCTCAAGACGGCTGAGCATACTGCTTGGCACACTTGCTCGGAAGCATCGAGCATAATCACCAGGGATCCCAAGCAACTTGTTTGGAAACTGAAGATAGTTATCAAACAAGAATTGTGCTTGTGGACAATAGAAGAACGTGAAAATTTGAAATCTAGAGGGAATAATCGAAATTGCAGGGCTGAGATTCCCACCTAGACCTAGGCTGTTAGAGTAGACACTAGGGTAACAAAAGTTTTAACTCTTAACTGAAATGTGAAATGCGAATAGTAAATGAAATGTGAAAATGAAATGCTGCCTGGAAATGAAATGCAAAAACCAGAGAGAGCGAGAGTACAAATGAAATGTGAACGGGAAAGAGAGAGAGTAAAAACTAGAGAGAGTCAATGAAATGCAAACAGGTCTACGTCTAAACCAGAGAGAGTCAATTAAATGCGAACAGGTCTGCGTCTTTCATGCGGGAGCGAAACCTTCAAAAATTGTATGTGTTTTTGCAGGGAAAAAATGGAAAAAACAAAAACAAAAACAAAAAATAGATGACAACAAATAGATGACAAATAATATATATTATTTTGCAGGGAAATCACATTTGAGTAGCAATAATTGTTTTAATAATACATTAAGTTCTGAAATCACATTTGATGATTCAGTTCACAATTCCAATTCCGTTTTGAAGAACCAAATCATACCATTAAACATCTAAAAATATTCGGAAGACTTGGTTCTTGAAGCTCGAGAGAAGATGACACACGACGAAGAAGACTCTCACTACAAGAAAACCAGCTTTTTCTAGCGCTAAAAACAGTCGCAAATAACCCCAAAAAACGCTGTGAATAAGTTTTTCCAGCGTTATTTACTGCGCCGCATAGGAGTCGCATTTGTATACTCACTTATAAATTAATTGAGCGTTAGACAAAAAACGCTGCAAATACTCCTCTATTTACAGCGATTTTAGGCGCTGTAAATATTAAAATAATCGCCCCAAATATGCTTCTATTTTACTTAAAAATTGCTGCTTAAAAATATTTGTAGCGTTATATAAATGCCGTAAGTAGCATCTATTTCGCTGTAAATAAATCAATAGTTATTGCAGCGTTTTCATATAATGCTGCATATAGCTATTAATATTTGCAGCGGTTGACTTGTACGCTCTAAATAATATTATTTGCAGCGTTACGCAGCGTTGTAAGATCCGCGGCTGATCACATAAACCATATACGCAGCGTATCCTCATGCGCTGCAGATATCCTTATCATCCTGTATTAATTTTTACAGCGGTTGGTTTACGCTAGAAATAAATTATTTCCAGCGCTATATAGCGCTGGAAATAAAAATGTCCTGTTTCGGTTTAAGTTTTTGCAGCGTTATGGAGCGCTGGAACAAAAAAAAATGTAAAGAAGAAAGCTTATCAGCAGCATTTTCTCATGCGCTGCATATAATTGTCTATACATTGCAATTTTTTTTACAGCGAATATAATAGCGCTCCAAAAAATATGTTCAGTTACCTAGCATACATAATTGTCAACTGACTTGTGGTATGTGCCTAATTCAAATCCTGCTTTGATCAAACACAATATTCTTAAATACAACATATTTATAGCTAAACCAAAAACATACATTCATCCAAATACAGAAAATTTACCAACCATTTCATACCACTTTCAAATTATATAAATTCATGAGTCAAATAACACACTGTCTAGTAATTGTTTTAGTAATCAATACATTGACATGGTGCATTAATGGAAGGTAGTGAACTATGTCTTGGAGCAGCTAATATTTCTTATCAAGCATACATCTTGGGTTGCTTTCTTTGGAAAAACTCTCAATATTCACACATGAACGCTGGTTCAGATGCTATGGAAGTGGAAATCATTTTGGATGACACATTGGTAGCCAGCTGGAACATCCACAACTTCACTGCACCCTCAAATCCAGAACAAACCATATGTATACCTCTTGTGACCTGCATCATGCAGACAAAGTCAGATCTGTTTGGAACATAAAAACAACATCCTTAGTACATGAAACTCAGTAATATAGAAAAAGCACATTATATACATACTATCATTGAGAGGATCAACAATTGGCCCCGCATGGATACACATAAAGCATTACACCAAATATATCATGGGTTACACATTACCATACTTATCTGCCTATAAGTTATTTATGTAAAAACTAATATCAATATCTGCCTATAAGTTATTATCTCACATATAAATTAAAGTCATTTAATTTAGCCATTACTTCTTTTAGATTTTTAGTCACTAAAGAAGTGTTTCCGTAGCATTTCCTTGGGTGAAATGCTACTATTTCACCCAAGGAAAGTATCGCTCACTTTGCCTCATTGACATGGTAATATCATGGGTGCCACGTGACTTATTAAAAAAAATTAAAAACAGTTACCTAAAAGGGGTAGAGAGAACCTAGAGTTTCACTCTTTCTCTTTCTGTATTTTCGGATGCAATTTTATTTTGAATATATTTTAATTTTTTTATTTTCTTAATTAGCCACGTGGCACAAAGTTAAAAACTGATTTCCATGGTCAAAAAATGAAAAAGAATAGGTCTCTGTTTTCTAAATTTTCCTAATAATTTTGGAAGAAAAAGAAGAATCTAGTCCAAGGCCATTTCTAAAATTTCGTCTCTATTCAACAATTTTTAGCCATTTATAGCCAAAATAGAGGCCATAATTAATAAACCAAAAAAAAAGAAAAAAAAAGAGAAAGATATGATTGGCTACAAACATGGTTTAATATAAGATAAATATATATGTATTCCTATCTGCAGGGTTCATCTCGTTCCTTAAATATGCTAGTCCGTGAAGTTCTTTCTGATAGGAAGCAAGAAGAAATTCCAACTGTAAGGGCTCTTGTGCTGTTATGGGATTTTCTTAGTTGCTAATGGTTTAGTTCATCAATTGTTGTACATCTAAGATCAGTGAGCAGTACTTCATGAAAAGAGACAATACTATATCATAATTTTACTCATTTATCATGAGTAAAAGAAGCTTAAGTGAAATGTGTCCACAAAATTTTCCACAAGATCAGCACCTAATGGGAGGGTAAAGTTTGTAGTTTTCTCAGAAAATGAGATATCAAATCCAGAGACATAACTTTTCAGTTATACATATGTTTTCTATATGTAAAGAGACATCGGCATTTTGTAATATAATTCGAGTGGTCAATGCTTTTATACACTGAGGATACAGCAGACCCACATAGGCATATTATTGCCAACAACAATTGTTTTTTTCTTTCCATTTTAGTATTTAGTTAGAGGAACGAGTTGCATGCATATTGATTGGACGACTAGTGTTGATAAGCGACAAGCAAATTGAAAGAATATGAATGTTAATTAGTAATCAAAGTATACTAGTGTTGAACTGCAAATGAAATTTCCAGGTTACCTCTTCATTATTCAAACAAACAACACGCAACCACCAAACAAATGTCCAATCCAATTAAGATTGCGGTCACAAAGAGGACCAGAATGAAATTCTCAAGGACCTCAAAGTTAGAAATTAATAGCTGAATTACCTGCCTTCAAGCCTTCAACTGCAAATTCAATGCATGTGCTTTGTTTTGACTTTTCTATTCATACAGGAAGCAATTATATAAATGGAGTTGAACTGCAATTTGAAAGAATACGAGTAATGCGAAAAATGACATAAAAAAGGTCGACTAGTGTTGATGTTTGCGTAAATACGTGGGTTAGCTGGGACCTTTTTTAAATTAATTCTAGACTTAAAACCTTTGCTCAATGCATTTTAAATAATTTAATCAAACCCATAAACTCTTCATTGTGGTGCTCTAAGCTTCAAACTGTTCCAACTTAACCTCGGGTTCAAGATAAACTTCAAGTGTGCTTGCCTTGCATTCTAATGAGATCTTATTCAGAAAGATTTTATGTCATTTTGACCCAAGAGCTGTTATCTTTCACGAAACTTGGAAGGAAAGACTACACAAGACAGCAAGCAAAATTTCGTACACGCAACAAGTATAGGCTCGGGGTTCAGCATAAATCACATTTTACGTACTCACTGTACCATTCAATTTTCCCATTTTATTCTTCTCCACCCAATACAAAATTATCAATAATATTGTTCCCAATATATAAAACAGAGGAAAGAAACAAATAAAAACCACAAAAGCCTCTGTTTTTCCAAGAAAGGCTGTCCGAAATTTGCTATTATGCTCATACCCACAAGTTAGACAACCATGTACACAACAAAAACAAGCCCTTGGGTCGAGAGGAAGAAGATGGGAATCGGAGTGACAGTGAAATTTTTTTTATTAATGTGCAAACAATCAAGCAAGCTACTTCAACATAAATACATGCATGAAGGGGGAACTTTTATGCGACTTAAGGGGAGAAGAAAACATTATACCTTCAGGTTGGAAAATCTGTCCTCGAAAACAACACGCCGGTCGATTCCAACCAAAATGAACCCTGAACCGTGAGTACCCAGCCGAATATAGAGGCACAACGCAGACCCAAACTCGCAATAACGTTACCGTTGCTTTAAATGTACAGGAAAGCCGCCGAGAAACACCAACCGGAGGGAGAAGCAGGTGGGAAAATGAGACTCCGAAATTCTTAGACAACTACGTGAACGTGTGTGCCAAGTGAAACCTAGCTTCAAGCCGACCGTTAATCAGTGGGAAAATGCAGGGGATCTGCAGGAGATAGGTTGGATTCGGTTTTGCCGAAGAAGCTGGGTCGGGGGAATGGGGGGAAGGATTTGGGAACTAAAGCACCTGTTTGGGGGGAAAATTATTGGGGGGAAATAAAGAAATCGTAGTTTCGCGCCTCACTTATTGCAACATAAGAGATCGCTGTAAGAGAAAATTTTAATATGCAGCGCCAATAGTTGCTGTTATTAAGTGAAAAGTTGCTGCAAAAAAAAGTGTAATTTTTTTGTTTTCGTTTCTTTCTATTATAGCAAGGTTATTTGGAGCGATGTAATGATCGCTGGAAATAATACCCATATGCGTTTTTTTGCAGCAATTAAAAAAATGCTGGGAAAAGCCTATTTTCTTGTAGTGTCTCTCTGTCCTGACTGCCTATCCACATTTCATTTTCGCATTTTCACTCTGCCGTGGCTGTGGCTGTTTTCGCATTTCATTTTCACATTTCATTTTGGCATTTCATTTACTATTCGCATTTCACTTTTAACGCTTACATACGTTTTTTTTTTTATTATTATTTAAACAGCCACGGGGACGCAAAGGGGGCGCAGGCTGGTTGCTTGTAGACTTATTGTAATTTTAATTCAACTATAAGAATTAGGTCACTATAAATAGGGGGACTAGTAGTAAGTAACTTATAGTGAAAAGAGAGAGCATGCAAGTGAAAAGAAAGTGTAAACTGTTGAAGTGAAGGGTGAGGTTACCAGAGAGGGTAAGAGTGAAAGGCAAGGAATGGGTGAACAAAATGGAAAGTGGGAGTGTCAAGCAAGCATACGTGAAAGTAGATGAGGTTGGGCGAGATAGAAAGTAAATGGGGACTATGAGCGAGGAAAAGAAAAGGAAGGGAAAAATAGAAAGAAACACACTCCAAAGATTGTTAAAATTTGTATTGACCAAAGTAAGTAGAAAGTATGCCAATCCCATGAACAAGTTTATGGATTATTTATTTATATCTACTATTTTATTATGAATTTGACTAATCATTTGCAGTTGATTTTGTTTTGGGCTTAGGATTGAATGTTGAAATATTAATTTTTCTATGATGTTAATTATTTGTCATTATAGCTTTTATTTGCTAATTTTTTAATAATTGAAAAATAGTTAAAATTGGCAAGTTTTGTGTCCCTTTCTCCTCACTTCTTAAATTGAGCCTCCAAAAGACAGTGCTACCTGTCTATTTCTATATCACGCTACATGCTCGCACAAAAGACATTGCTCTAACTATGTCCCTATATCAAGCTGATGGAATTACGGAGACAAGGTTGGCCAATTTAATATAATTAAAAGATTCAACCAAAGATGTTTCAGTCTTGAGATTGGTATCAAACCTAATCATGGATGGCTCAACACATCCAATGGTATGGATGTAGTTTTGGGGGATGAATGGCCCATGACAAGAGGTCACTAAGTCCTATGTGAGAATAGCCCTATGAGACGATGTAACGTCCGTCCTTGTGGTGGGTCCTTTAGAAAATGATTTTAAGAAAATAGACGAAAATTATGATTCTTTTTAAAAATTTATTTTCCTTTCATACCAGGATACAAAAGACTCCATATTTATAAATAAAACTTTTTCTTAATTTAAAAGGTTATAACGGAAAATATTAAATTTCATAATTAAAGTCTCTCATACAAAATATCGTGCCTAGACTTTCGTGCTCTTCCGCTTAGACTGTGCTCGTCCTGACTTGTCATGCCCATCTTGTCCCTGGGAGGACACACATAAAAACTAAAATGAGTCAATGATTCGTAAGCATTACTTCATATAATTAAAATATAACAACATAGCTTTTTCAGTCATGCATTCATCACTCCATACATATCATAAATAGACATTCAATTCATTTTAAAATGTTGCGAGGTGGAGTTTTTCTTTAAAATTGTTTTCTTCTCGTAAAACGGTTCCCCACGTCTCACTGCCTTCATTTTTTTAAAGAGTCTTTTCATGCATACATCTTTTCATACATACATGCATTCTTTCTTAACATGCATACATTCTTTCTTATTGTTTTCATTGGCCGTTGCACACTGTTGCGCCCCATGTGCTGGGGTTAGTAGTCTTTTGGGCCTAATTCAGCCTGTGGCCATGGGTTAGGAATCCATTCCGTCAGGGTGTAGCACTGGGTGCACTACCAGTACCACTTACCAGGCATTGCAATCTGCCCAGTCCAGTCCTTCGGTACCTTTTCCATTATGTTCATATGGCCATTATGTATTTTCATACATTAAAGCATTCAGTTCATTCATTCATTTAAGTCCTTTCATTCCTTTACAGTCCATTCAGTCATTTACAGTTCTTTCATTCCTTTCCTTCAGTTATTTACAGTTCTTATAGTCCTTACAATTCTTTACAGTTCTTACAGTCTTTTAGTCCTTTCATTAATAAAAGTCATTTTAAAAGCATGGGACATTTTAAAACAATTTCTTCGGGCCGAGGCCTCTCATTTCATTCCGTGAACATACATACAATACATACCACGTATAACATCCATTCACATGCATACACTTACGTACTTTGGGTACGTGAAAAGTGGCTGCCAAGAAGGGCCGTTACGTATGTATACTTGAAAACTTATACTTAGCTTTCTTTCTTAAAATAGTGTTTCACGTCATTTCACAAAGTATCGTAAAGAAAAAGCATTTCGTTTTCATTTTCTTATCTTTTAGAAAACTCTAGAAGAATATGAACGCAATACTTACCTGGACTTTATGCTATACTCATTTCATGCAGTCCATTCGTGTGCGTGTCAGATGGCAATCTACATGCATACACATAACCTTACGTCATTCTTTATCTAATGCATAAGCAACTATGCTAGAAATAGAACTATGCTTTACTTGGAATACTCTCTGTCCATCCCTGGGCTCTTACATGCCATTTACTATGCTAAAACCTTCGGAGTCTTATCCTTTAAAGTGAACCTCCGCGATTCACCTTAGGGTTAGGACACTAAGACCTTTGTCTTATTCTTCTATCAACCACATGTCGATGCATGACTCAGACTGACTAAGTCACGCATCCCAATTCTAGACAACTTACTCATTATTATCTTCATGTATCCTAGCCCATACTCAATCCTCATTCCCATCCATACATGCCACACGGCTTTAAGCCAACTCTGAGACTTAAACATATTGCAACCATGCTGAGGACAAATTACCCATTACATATGGTAAACCTGTCCGGCACACGTGTTTTTCTATAGGCACATGTACCTTATCCCTTTTTCGCCTAAGATCAACTTATAGTTTAATGAACGCCAGCTTGTATAAACAAGCTCCATACTTCGATACCAACTTGCTCAGACCCGGTCGATAGGACTCTTCTTACTTCCCGGCCCTGTACAAGTTCATCCCAACACTTAACAAGAGGACAACATCCACAAATGCACCTCTGTCACGTCACGTAGCTCGAGACAAATCTCGAGTCACGTCACGACGCTCGTCATGCTTCCGTTGCACTACTCTTACACTTTTCCACCACTTCACACATATTTTTAACCATAAGTCAACCACAAGGTGACACCCGTCACCTCAGACTACATGCCACACCACAGCTACTTCGAGACACTAGTACGCAATTCCTGGTGCTACACAATATACTCTACGCTCCTCAACTATGCCGTCCAAACCTTTGTGACACGCCATGTGTACTCTGTTCACTCTACGCCACACGTCACTACAGCGCACGTCACATGGTGCATCACTGCACTACATGGAGTGCACTCCACGTGTACTCCCTTCACACACCACACCGCATCACAACTACAGCATACACCTCAAACCCATACCTCACAACACAGTTCACAACACCACACAATTACGCCCAACACTTCACTACACAATACTAACAGCACAGTCCACAACCTATTAACTAACATATATCATAAATAACAAAAGATAGAGGGTTATACCATTGACAGGATAACCTGTGTGTTGCCGCTACTTGTTACAGTCAAAGACATCGGAAGAATCGTGCTTGGCGGTTACACCGCATACAGTGGCTATCCACCTTGCATGGTGGCTGTCCACCAGATAAGCTGGTGGTTTGGGATTAGGGATGGCTAGGCTTGGTCTTGGAAAGGCTCGAGGTGGCCTCATGGTGGTCTGGGTGGCGAAGCACGGCGGATTTGTGGCTTTCAAGGGCTAGCCGTGGGTCTAAAAGGAGGATCCATGGGTTTCCATGGATGGGAACTTGGCTGGCATGGAGGGCTCAAGGAGGAGCCATGGAGGTCAGGGGAAGTTCTTAGTGGGGCTAAAACCCACGCACGGCGGCACTAAGGCATGTGTGCCACGGGGAGGGAGAGAGGAGGTAAGTTCGGTGGGGGTTGGTCACTGGTGAAGGGGGGAGGTTGCTGGTGAGGTGTGGCGGCCTGAGCTAGTGCATACGGTGGCGCACAGGGAGAAACCCGTGCATGAGGAGCTGCATGCTTGAGGTGGCCCAATGGAGAGAGAGAGAGAGAGAGAGAGAGAGAGAGAGAGAGAGAGTTGGGTGCAACGAAGACCATGGAAGGGAAGCCCATGGAGTGGTGGTGCCGTTGGTGATGGTTGGAGGCCAAGCTGACTGTGTACGGTAGCGCTAGGAGGAGAAATGGGTTTTCATAACCATTTGGTTGAAGGGAGGAGGAGAGAGAGTGGGTTGTCGGTGGGACTCACCACCAGTGGGGATGGACTTGCTGGCGAGAGGAGGAGCTGCCGATGGTGGAGGTGAGGTTGGGCGGTGCGTGGTGGCATCGGGTGGAAGAGATGAGCCGCATGGTGGAGATGAGGGAGCAACATGTTGGGCTTGGAGAGAGGAAGAGGAGAGAGAAGAAAAAGTGAAAAGAAGGAGAAAAAGAGAATGGCTTGGGTATTTAATCCAGGTCCTTCATTTCGGGATCTACAAAATAATCTATTGGTGAGTTTAAATACTAATTTGAAAATGCGTAAGCATTTTCATTAATTTAAAACACTGAGAGGAATTAAGATATAATATTATTTTATAAACTTTAAATTAATATTCCTTCATCATTAATTAAAATGATGAAGTCTCGTTAATCACTTGAAGAGAATAAAACCATTTAAATTAATTTAGAGTTTTCAACATAAATTTAAATCTCATAATATTTTAAATGACTAAAATATTTTAATTAATTATTTTTCCACAATTATAATATTTTTGGAGCTCTTCAAAAATATTATAATTGTGTTATTTAAAAATAAGTTTAGTCCAATAACATTGGAAATATCACATATAAATATTTTCACAATATTTAAAATATCCGTAAGATTTAAAATATCGAATTTGCTTTAAAACCCGCTTAATAATTTTTAGAACACGCCATTGAGGCTCAGCGCGTAGATCGAAGCTCGTAATTAAAAAAGAAAGAATGAGGAGGTTATTACAGATGAAGGGGAGTAAAAGGGCGCACAACCCACTTAAGGTGGAAAACCATGCATGCAGGCTACAGGATACCATCAACCATGAACAACCATAAATGTATGAATTAGGGATAAAATAAAATGAAGTTGAAAGAATGAGCTTGTTGATAAATGTTAGATTATTTAATGCCTTCTTCATATAATATTGCTCAATTATTTTCAATTTTGGGCGAGTAATTGCTGCAATCTTTGGTAATACTTTTTTGGATTAAGTTAGATAATTATTTGTCCATTGTTGTTCAATAATTGCTCATTAAATTGTTCATGATAATCTACTTATTTGTTCATATTACTGACACTGACTTCACTTACTTAGTTGTTGAACTCACCTTTCCTTCCATATTTTTTAGAAGGAACTGTATAGCTAAATGACCACTAAGAATTTTATAAGCACAATAGTTACCATCATCGTAGATAAATAAATACAGTTACTAGACCAAGGAATTAGAATTTACTCTTGGATGACTACCCATCTCAGGATAATAAATGGTCAATGGCAAGACGTGTAGGGAAATCCTTGTTTTCCACTTTTCCCTATAATCTCCCAATAGTGGAGTTGTACCAACCACTAGCTGCCCTGTCATAGGAATCCATGCCCTTCTACAAGAGAATGAGTACCCATATTTTCCCATGGAAGATCTATCCCTTGAAGAAGTGAATCTGACTGGGAATTATTCTAGAAAGAGTAGGAATATTTTCACGACTACTTAGTATGGAAAATTTTTTTATGTAAACTTTTTTTAATAAAGAATTTTGTATCTTTTATTAGTCACTCAAGGACAATCCACTATTTGATATATGATGGTTAGGGGTGAGATTCGGCTGGTCCGGACTGGAGAAACCAACTGCACCAGACATTTTTGGACCAGACCGAATCCCCGAAATTGGGTTCGGTCCAGTCCAATTTCTATAGGACCAAACTCATTCGATCCAGTCTTGGTCCAGGGGTTTTTTACCTTGGACCGGACCGAATGAAAAATTAAAAAAATATATATTTTATTATTTATATAAATAATTGTATAACTTAATTATATAATTTTTATATAATTATTAACTAATACTAATATTTATAATTATATACTAATACTAATATTTATATTAATACTAATAGTCTAATGTGTTATAAAAAAAAATATTACTAATAGTATGATATAGACTATAGTTATACTAAATCATTATATGTAATACAAATATATAGCTTTACTAATAGTCTACTATTATTACTATTATATAATTATACTAATCACTATAATTAATACTAGAGGCCCTCTTCAACAGCAACAAATAACAAATGGACACGTGAGCAATCCAAATCCTATGAACCACATTATAGGGGATAGCAAAATCAAATACGTTAGAAAAATAGAGAAGATATTCACTTCAATATTATCCCTTGCACTCCGCCGCACCTCCCCAGTTCGTCGCAACCAAGCGAACCTCCCCAGCTCATCACATCCATCAGCCCTTCAACCTGTTACAGCCCGTCAAGCACCCTATCACCCCCCCCCCCCCCCCCCCCTCTCTCTCTCTCTCTCTCTCTCTCTCTCTCTCTCTCTCTCTCTCTCTCTCTCTCTCTCTCATGAACCCACTCCCTCCCTCCCGTCAAGCCCCACCCATTCAACGTTTATCTTACAAAAATCACACTGTATTTTATAAATACAAAAATCATAGCTCTACCCAAAAGTTTTCACACTAACATTTGAAAGAAATCTAGGGAAGATTTTTTAAACCGGTAATCATAGCTCCATCCAAAAACTTTTTGGTAGACTACTATAAATCTACATTGGGAAGAATATGGAGGAACAACCAGTTTTCCACCTTTGCTCCTTGGATAGAACTGATTTCGTTTTTCAAGGCTTTGTACACCTGAAAATAAAAATGTAAGAAAATTCACTGTCAGTCCCTTGTACATGCATCTTTCCGATATTTGGATTGAATTTTACTGCAATTAAAATGGAAAAAAAAAACCTGAACGATCATAGGCAGAAACTCAGATGTAGCTTTGAAGATGGCTTTTTGATTTCCCTGAATCATCAAAAGAATGAAGAAAAAATACTAAGAACATATAGCAAAATGAAGAATAAATTGACAAAGTGTTTGTTATTTTTCCTTTTGTAAAGGACTCACTTTGTCACATTTTCGGTGTTTTGACGGAGTGGGTGGAGCTTGGGCTCGAGGGAGGGAGTGGTTCTTGAGAGAGAGAGGGAGGGAGGGAGATGAAAAATGGAGAGTTTCTCTACAATGCAGCCATAATGTTGAAAAATAGAGTGTCTATGTGGCACATTTCCATTGGATGCCCTTTTTTAGGGAAAAAAGGTTACGCTTGCGGGAAGGTTTTCTCTTAATACTAACATATAGCTATACAATATACTTATACAGTTGTACCAATACTATTAGTCTATTATATAGTCTAAATTCTAATATAGGCTATATAGCTATAACTGATATTAATATTTATATTAACACTAATACTCTAGTCTCTAATATAGTAATGTAGAATATAGTTATACTAAATCACTGATTCATCATAACTAATATTACTAATATATACCTATACTAATAGTCTAATACTAATACTAATATTATTATATAGTTATACTCATGATAATAACTAAATCACTATAAGTCTATAACTATATATATTTAGTATCAATATATTATAACATTCTTTAACGTATAACTATAATATATCATACTAGTATATATTAATATATTAACGTATTATAAGAGTTATAGTATAAATTATAATATATGTATAAATTTATAATAGTATTAGTATAGTTAACTTAATATGTTAGTATTGAATTACTATAATTATATAGATTATTAGTAATAAAAGTATTATTATTACTTAATATAGTATTACCAATTTATCACTAACATTTTTTTTTTTTTAAAAGAGCGGAAGGTCACATGTCCAATAGTGACCCCCTCCCATCTTTATTAAATAAAACCCTCACATGTGGCGGATGAATACCGTGGTTACAAGAACAAGGCCCATGGAGAAACCTAAGGAAGCCGCAACCAAGAAAACAAAACTTATGACAAGCCTATGGATCAAGAATGGAAATAAACCACAAAAAAAACCTAGATCTAACATCTTATCGAGGGAAGGCCTAAGAAATCCAAACGGAGAAATCCTTTAAGAATTCGAGACATATTACAGTTATTAGAATAAGCCAATTCCGTGCCTGAAGCCCCTGCCTTGGCTAACCGATCCGCCACCCTATTATCTTCACGAAAAATATGCTGAAAATGGTAGTGAATAGTGCGGGACAGCCCAACAAGTTTCTCCCAAAAATCCTCTAGGTACCAGACGCCACATCTCCCTCTAAGCTAGCAAGAGATAACTACCTTTGAATTTGTTTCTATTATCACATTAGTGATATTCAATGATTTGCAAATTCTCAAACCTTGAAGGAGCATCATGAGTTCCGCTTTATTATTTGAGCCAAAGCCAATATGAGAAGCATAAGCCTGGACATGTCGACCTGAATCATTATGTATAACCCCACCAATGCCACAAGAACCTAGGTTACCGAGACTACTACCATTCGTATTCAATTTATGCCACCCCGACGGCGGCTTAACCCACCTTACCACTTTGCAACAAGGGACTTTAGGAACCACATGTTTAATCCACAGGGCCTCAAGGATCATGCTATCCCAGTTGAACAATCTCATAGGTTACTTAGCCGCCTGACAAAGAGAACCTAATCACACACAAATAGAATGGACAACAGTTTGATGAGCATCCATAATACCTTCCATCCAAGTAAGACATCTTCTCCTCCATAGGTGCCAAGTAACAATGATGGGCATGATGCCAACAATAAAACCCACATGTGAAAATGAGCTTGCACGCCATAACCAAGTCCCAGAATTCTGTTTCCAAGATCCTCCAAGAGGAATACCAAAAAGAGTGCTAAAAAAGGACCATACTCTTTTAGGAAAATCACCCTCAAAGAGCACATGGTTAATATCTTCAATATGACCTACATTACAACAATCACATTTGGAAACAAGGGGAATACCAATAAGGTGCAATCTATCATCCACACTCAAGGCCATATGCCAAGCCCTCCAAAAATGGATATATATTTTTAAAGGAAGGCTCTTATGCCAAATCCAAGCATGCCAATCAAGAGGTGAACCTCTTATACGAATACAATTCCAAGCAGATTTGGTAGAGAACATACCTGTCTCCGTAGGAGTCCAAACTAGAACATCCTTTTCATAATTAGGCACTGATAAAGTGATTAGAATCTCATCCACCTTATCCGGCCCTACTAAGGTCTCCAAAAGATCCACATCCCAACTATCCGACAATCTACAATCTTTAACTTTTAGCAGGGGTGAACCCACTAGAGGCATTTCATTAATTAGGGGCCATTATCTCTCCATTTGTCATACCATAATAAAATCTCACCTTCTCTAATCCTCCATTTAGAATTATTCAACAACAACGGAATACAATTAGCAAGCATTCTCCAAAATCTGGACCCTTTAGAGGTTTGTAGTAGAAGCCAAGGCTTCGATCCCACGTATTTTGCTTTGAAAAAGTAGGCCCATAAAGAATTACCTTGTATAAGGTTCCAAGCAAAATGCATATGTAAGGCTTTCTGAGTGTCCTGAAGAGCCCATAACCCAAGTCCCCCTTCTTCCACGGGTTTACAAATATGTTTCCCCATTTCTTTATCTTGCCTATCGGATTCTCCCCAAAAGAACGAACTCATCAACCTGTGAATCTTGGAGATAGTAGCTTGAGCAACTTGTAAAAAAACAAAGAGGTGAATTGCCATGCTGGATATAACATGCCACAACAGAATGAGTTCTCCACTAGTAGATAATAGCCTCATCTTCCAGCCACTGATTTTTTACCTCACTTTATTCACCATGTCTTCTAAATGAACTTGCTTAAGTTTCCCCATAATTACCGGCACTCCCAAGTATTTGAAAGGAAAAGTCCCATCCTTGAACCCAAAACTACATAAGAGTCGCCGCTTTCACCTAGTGCAAATTTTATCCGAGCAATATAATGCCGATTTTGGTATGTTGATAGCCTGTCCCAANAAGGCTTTGATCCCACATATTTTGTTTTGAAAAAGAAGGCCCATAAAGAATTACCTTGTATAAGGTTCCAAGCAAAACGCATATGTAAGGCTTTCTGAGTGTCCTGAAGAGCCCATAACCCAAGTCCCCCTTCTTCCACGGGTTTACAAATATGTTTCCCCATTTCTTTCTATCTTGCCTATCGGATTCTCCCCAAAAGAACGAACTCATCAACCTGTGAATCTTGGAGATAGTAGCTTGAGCAACTTGTAAAACAACAGAGAGGTGAATTGCCATGCTGGATATAACATGCCACAACAGAATGAGTTCTCCACTAGTAGATAATAGCCTCATCTTCGAGCCACTGATTTTTTACCTCACTTTATTCACCATGTCTTCTAAATGAACTTGCTTAAGTCTCCCTATAATTACCGGAAGTCCCAAGTATTTGAAAGGAAAAGTCCCCTCCTTGAACCCAGAACTACATAAGAGTCGCCGCTTTCACCTAGTGCAAATTTTATCCGAGCAATATAATGCCAATTTTGGTATGTTGATAGCCTGTCCCAACCACCTCTCATATTGACTCAGAATTTGTTGAAGAACTCGAACCAACCTCTGACTTCCATTTGAAAAGAATCTTTACATCATCAACATACATCAAATGAGAGACAATAGGCGTACCTCGAGCCTGAGAGAAAAGGCCAAATTTATTCTCTTGCACGCTATCATGGATCAACTGGGATAGAACCTCTTGCTGAATGATGAACAAATAAGGTGACAGAGGATCACCTTGACGAAGACCTCGGCCACCCAGAAAGAAACCCTCAGCCGTACCATTCATCGTAAGAGTACCAAGGGCTAGAAATATAGAAAAACTAACTCACAGAATTGAGAAGAAAAACCAAACCTTCGCAAGACGGTAATCAGAAAAGCTCAATCCACATGATCATATGCTTTCACCATATCATGATATTGCCCCCATGAATTCTTTATTTAATAGAATGAACCATTTCCTGGATGAGACTAATGTTCTCAAAGATACTTCTTCTAGGAATGAAGGCTCCTTGTTCCGGAGAAATCAGACAAGGCAATAAACTTGTTAATCGAGTTACAATAATCTTGGAGCAAATTTTATAAAAAAACATAACAGAGACTAATGGGATGGAACTTATCAAAACCTGTAGGCAACTCCACCTTTGGTATTAACACCAAGTATGAGGCCGTAAAGAACTTAGGAAGGTGTTTGGACATAAAGAATTCCAATATTTCTCTCCACACATCTGCTTTAACCACCTCCCAACAATATTTATAAAAACCCGAACCAAACTCGTCAAGACCTGGTGCACTCTGAGACAGAATGGATGACAAAGCCTTAAAAACTTCCTCAAGAGAAGGTGGACAAAGAAGTGAGACATTTTCCTCCTCTAAAATGACTGGAGCGATGTACTCGTCTAGGCTAGGCTGCTCTACCGGTGGCTCCCCTTGAAGATAAGAAGCGAAAAATTCTACTACCCCTTGGTGAATGCTTTCCAGCGTCTCATAAATCATCGTATTCGAATGCATTTCCAGCACTCTTTTTCTTCTTTTGTTGGCAAGGCAAGCATGAAAAAATTTTGAATTCTAATCACCATCCACCTGCCATTTTAACTTGGCCATTTGTGCCAGTCTCATTTCTTCTCGTCACCTCCAACTGGCCAGATCCAAGACTACCTCCCGTAGTCCCCTCTCCAAATTATCCTCCCAATTTAATTGAAGTTGTTGCTCAATTTTCTATTTTTCAAGAGCATCAATACGACCTAAAGTATGACCAAAGACCCTTTATTCCATTCCCGAAGCGCCACCTTTGCCTGCTTTAATTTTCTAGTCAAGATCTGAATAGCCAAACCTTCCACCCGAACATCCCAAGCTGTCTGAACACAGTAAAAAAAATCATGGTGATCCGCTCACATCTGTTGGAAGCGAAACGGAGCCAGGCCACAAGAGAAAGGATCTTTCTTGAACTCAATGAACATGGGAGCATGATCTAAAGTAGACCACGTTAAATAGGGACAAATAGCATTAGGAAACAAAGCAAGAAAGGAACTGTCCATGAGAGCACGATCAAGCCATGCCCATGAGCGGGCAAGCCCCGATTGCCCATTACGCCAAGTAAAAACACTCCCTTTCGTAGACATCTCCATAAGACCCCATTGATGAATCCAATTATTAAAATCCTCCATAGCCATACTAGGCTGGGGCCTACCTCTCCTCCTTTCCGAGTCAATCCGTATAATATTAAAATCACCCACAAAGACACAAGGGTCCAAACCCAAATTATGAATGCTGAGATCTTCCCAAAGGTATTGTCTCTCCGCCAAAGTACATTTGGTGTAGATCATTTGGCGTGGATCACTGTAAGCAAAAACTTCGCGTCTCCTTCACCTACAAGAATAGAAATAAATTGCATACCCATCTGAACAAATTGCACCTCATAAGTACTCTTCCAAAAAAATCCATATCTTACCCCCTTCAACCTCATTAGAAATTAAATTATCAAAATTCAACCGTCTTGCCAATTTACGAGCACCCTCTAAATTTTGAAAAGTCTCTAAAAGAGCAACAATTTTCTACTTCAACTTGCCAATCAACTTCTTTAATCTACTTCTAGAGGTCCCAACCCCTCTAATATTCTATACAAAGATGGAATCAATCATTGAGTAGGTTTGGTGATTTGGGCATGAACCCAAGAGGAGCTTCGCATTTTAACAAACATCTTTTTCTTATACTTTTTCTTACCTTCATTGGCCTCAGGTTCCGTAAGATATTCCTTATCCTGAGGGAATACTTCCAATTGAGTTTCTAGTTCCGGTTCTGAAACCATATTTTCTAGCACAAGCATTTCATCCCCTAGTTCCTCCTCAGTGTCCTCTACCACCAATGTCGCAATCTGCACCTCAAACTAGTCCTATCCAGCACTAGCCATCGAGACCTCAAGTGATTCAAAATTCTGGTTCAGATTTGAGTAGCCAACCATTGAAGGCTCCACCCAAATAACATCCATATTATTCCGAGCACACTCTAAGCCATTATATACTAACACCATCTCCTTCGCACCCTTTGTTTCCGTAGATAACATCAAGTCATCGATATGGTCAGGCACCAATGGGTCTTCTTTCTCAGGTATTAACAATGGCTCCACTACCAACACCGATGGGTCTTCTATCACAGGTACCAGAACATCACCATTAGCTCAGACAGAGGACTTAATTCCGATGTAACCCACACCAAATCCTTCATTACACCCTCTGTTTCCTTGCCAATCACCATATTATTTTCTACAATAGTATCAGGCGGTGGCTTTTCCACAGACTCAGTTGCACTTGGCTCTTCCCCATTTTCGGTTACAATTTTCCCAGTCTCGTGATGGCCTTTCCTCCCTACCCGTCTATACCCATTCTGCCCAGATTTTCTAGTTCTGCATGTCCAAGAATTATGGCCCTACATTTTGCACGCAAAGCAATATGCTAGGAGTGTCTCGTACACCACCTCTTCCTTCCGACTAGAAGGCAAACTGGAGCCCTAATCCAAAATTGAGTCAGTGGAGATTTTGTGGCATCAACTTCCACACATAATTGTGCTCCATTCGTTCTCATTGCACAACGAATTTGATTGTCACGACGAATGAATGTCCCAATCGGCGCCATAAGGATATTCAGAAAAGTTTCGCGATAAAAATTTGGAGGGAGACCCGATAGAGAAATCCAAATCGGCACCCTCGAGGGCTCTTCATCCTCCTTAAATTCCAAAGTCCATCAAATGGCACAATAGAAAAATTCCATTGATCTCACAAACATCTCACAATAAGGCTTTAATAAAATCGGCTTCATTAGCCACACATACAAAAACATTGCGAGGACACCGCATGGAGGATACCATCGGAATGGCCGAAAGACCCCATTGGCTGTGAATGAATGCACACACGGTGTCCAAAGAAGGGCGATGCTTCAGAACCTTGAGCACAACATAGTAGTGAAAAGACTCTGCTGAACGTGCGATCTCCTCGTTGGTAAATCGGAAATAGACTTCACCTGCAACCATCTTCAGAAGTTTGGGCGCTAGCACCATCTTGGGGATGGGCTGAAGGATGGCAGCCACCAGGTCAGTAAAGGAAGGTCGACCAGTGCCACCATCTGTGGCTGCCATGCAGCCTCACGTAAAGGCTAATCTGTGTGGCAGCAAAACCTATTCACTAGAGAGAAAAAGGGTAGAAACGGTATTGCATGAAATTGCTAACATTATTTATTTATCACTAACATATAGTATTAGTAATACTACTAGTATAGTTATTAGTTAATATAGTTATAGTATTAGTACTTGTGTACTAGTTAATAGTGTATTATTAGTTATAGTAAATAAGTTAATAACTATTACTATATCCTAATAGACTAATAGTATTATATTTATATTAATATATATATTAATATATATATTAATATATATATCATAGTATACTATATGTATATATATTAAATTATTTAGTAGTTATAGTAAATAAGTTGCTAGTTTGTTACATGATAAATATTAAATACTATGATTGATAACCTTTTTTAAATTGTTTAAATGGATATAGAAAATTTTTATTTTTTTTAAGTAAAATATTTTATTCAAATTTATTGTATATAGATAATTTTTCTTTTATGATTATTTTTATTTTTCTTTCAAGTTCTTTTTAGTATTTTTGGCCTAAAATTGGATAAACTATTAGTGGGCTTTTAGTATTGGGCTGAAAAATATGGGATATAAAGATTGGGCTATTAGCCCATTTGGAACAAGGTTGGATCAAATGGACCGACTAGACTAGACTGTCCTAAATGGGACTAGACCAGTCTAAGCCTTATGGCTATTCAGATTTGTCCAAGGTGGGAAAATCCTAGACCGAATAGGTCCGGTCCACAAAACTCTAGGGACTGGACTGAACCGAACCCCCCTAATGATGGTTCATCCTCGTATTCTATTATGATATTCACTTCCATTAGTGACTTGTGTAAAATGCTCGCTACCAGATGAGCATTATAGAATGTTAATATTCGCCACTTGGAGAACAACGTAAGAATGATATTTGCTCACTAGCTCAACGAATTAGCATAAGAATGTTACTCATGTGTTAGACGACTAATACGAGACCTAGTTGCTTGCCACATAGCGAGCAATGTAGCGAATGATATCATCTCAGTGAGTGATAGGGAGAGAGTATGGTAGGTGAGCATTACCACAAGCAATGTGCCCACCTCAAAATCAGCATTACAAGGTTCAATTAAGGCACAAAGAATAATAATGCTCATCGGCTTAACAAGCAACAAAAAAAGTAATAATTGGTGCTCGCCCTCTCGGTGAACAACAGAATGAGTAATGGTACTCACCATCTAGGTAAGCAGCAAACTAGGATAAGCTCGTACAGTATGCGAGCAATACTACAACACAATGCTCGCCATCAGGCAAGCATGGGTACAAATACTTGCCTCTCGATGAGTAAAGACACAAATGAAGCGAAGTGTTTGTACCTTGGGTGAGCACCTCAAAACGGAAAGGAATTTAGATGAGATAAAAATGATAAGTGATATTATAATTATTACGAAAAAATATTATTAGGTTATTATTAGTCTAATTATTTATTCATTTTCTCACATATAATATGCGAGCAATACTACAACACAGTGCCCACCATCAGGTGAGCATAGGTACAATTACTTAACTTTGGTTGAGTGAAGGCACAATTGAAGTGAAGTGCTCTTATCTTAGGTGAGCACCTCACGACAAATGGAAAGAAATTATAAAAATGAAAGTGATATTATAAGTATTAAGAAAACAATAGCAGAATATTATTAATCTAATTACTTACTCATTTTCTTGTACAAAGAAACCTAGGCATGACAAAAGTGTTTATAAGTTAAAATTGTGAACTTATCATTTTTATACTAACTACATAGAAAATGAAGCGACTAAGGAGTAATATAAAAACTAAGAATGCTATGTAAGCAGAGATCCCTAAATTAGACTTGTAGGCTTTTATTGAAGTATTTAATTGTTCTGGGATTTAATTATAGATGTTGAGCCATAAAATATTTTAATTAATGTAAGGATATATGTTGGGGTGTGTATCTGAACTGGATTTATTTTTTAGTCTAGTCTAGAACCCCGAAATCTGGATGAGTACAAGTGATTATCCACCCAGACTGGACCCTTATTGGTAGAAATCCTACCGACCTGTATCCAGTTAAAGATCCGGTTATTTATCTGATTATCTATAATCGTTTTTTTTAAATAGATTTTTTGTTTTAAAATGACATCATTTTTGTAGATTCAAAATGATATCAAACTCGAGATTAATTCCCCAGCCGAAGTTAGTCTCTCTCTCTCTCTCTCTCTCTCTCTCTCTCTTCCACCCCAATTGTTCTTCACAGTAGATCTTTAGCCATTCTCCTGGTCTGGTCACTCTGTTCTCACACCCCCTTGTGAAGTCAGATTGAGTGGTTTCTTGAAGAACCCTAGATTTCTAATTTGAGCTCGAAAGAGGAACCCTACTTGCAAAGGTGTTTTCTTGTCATTTGTTGTGATTTGTAGGTGATTTATGGTGATTAGAGGAGTGAGTTGGATGTCACTTTCCTCTCTTGTTGGCCGTTGCCCACTTTGGCTAGATTTGAGTTTCTGTGTTTGTAGATCTGAGTTTCTGTATTTGTAGATCTGCCTTTTTGGGTTTCTCTATTTTTAAAATCTTCCAGAAAAAACTTAGTGTTTTTTCATGAAGTCTGATTGAGTAGTTGATGAGGAAGTACAAATGGTTTGCTTTTGTTTGGAGAGTACGAAGTTTAGTTTTCGCTTTTGTTCTTAGACAAAAGGAAAACTTGTTTTCTGAAGATCTTCCGTGTTTGTTTTACAAATAAAGGTTGATCCTTTCAAATTATAAATGGTGGCTTGGCTGCTAACAAGTTGTTTATCATAACTGAACCTTGGTTTTAGAAATATGTTTAGAAAAACTCTATAACCTCATTGAGTGATGATTGTTTCCAAAGAATATCTGGAGTTTTCAAATAATGATCTACAATTATTTTTGATGTAGAATCTTACCAAGTTCTTTCCTCTTCTTTTTCATCCATGGAGCTGATTTTGTTTCTCATGTCATCTTCATAGTGAAGTTACAAGGAAAAAAACAATGATACATTGAAAGGGGAAAAAAACAATGGGGTCAACTATTGATGCAATAGCACATTCATGGGGTCTTGTTGGGGCTCATAATTCTGTTTCTTTTATCTTTTGCTTGCTATAAACCTTGTTCATTTTTCCCTTATATTACAACATGCATTGGAGGCTGTTGGATGGAGAAGTGAGTACTTGCAGCATTTTCTATTGCTTTTAAGGCTTCCGATGCTAACTATTCTGCATTGCTTCTTCAAAGATCTAAACATGTAGTCGAGTTTATTATAATTTATCACATTTTTCATTAGATTATACCTTTTTTCAATTACTTTTTTTATAATGATGTCGATTTTTTTTTTGGTTATTGTGGATCAGGTCTTCGTTTGAGCAGATATGTATCAAAGATCTTATAAGCATGGTTATACAAGGCCACATTAGAGGCTTATGTGACCGCATGCGTGTTTTTAAGAAGAAAAATTGATATTTTGCATTTTGATGTAAACAATGTAATATGTCGTATGTAGTGTATTTTTTTTTTTTCTAAGAATAGTATATAGTGTATTGTGTGCATTGATGTCTATTATTATTTATTATTCTATAAAATTTGAAGGGGAAATAAAAAGTTTAAAAAATGTCTTAAAAATATACATTATATAAAAAAGTAAACATAAAGGCCTATTAAAAAAAACCCTTCTAAAAATTGTTAAACAAATAAAAAAAATTCTGAAAACCATAAAATAAAAAACAAGTATCTGGTAGAATAATAAACGTAAAAGTGCTAACTAGATAATAAAAGACCCAAAAAAACCATTAAAAAAAAGGGATATCCAGGTATAAATATGCCAAATCCAGATATTTGCTCGAATTTTGGTTGGGTGTTTACCTGAGCGGATATCCACCCGTTTTTCAAAGGGTAGCGCTAGAGCCACTGATAGTGGCTCCCGACACTGCTTACCGAGAAGACTGTTTTGATTTTTTTTTTTTTTAATCTTTTTTTTCATGCATTCTTTAATCTCCTTGCACATTTAAAAAAAAATCACAACATTTTTAAAAAAACACTTACTTAATTACTAAGTAAAAAACAAAAAGGGGTTGTATCTTTAAATCTTTGCAAAGAGGTTGTATCTTTAGTCTCAAAAGCAACAAGATTTTTGGTTACCTTTTAATTACAAAAGGTTATCCAATTTTTGTTTTCAATGTAGAATTATGAAGCATGGAGAAACAGGATGCATAATGAAGAATATGAACAGAAGGTTACATGCTGGGGACCAAAACCAGTATGGTGCATGGCTTCGTGCACCATTTCAAAAGCCCAGTTCTAATGATAACAAACATGCAAAAGGAGGAAAGGACATCTCAACAACCACCATGGAAGAACTGCAGGCTGAAGATGATGTTGTGGAAGGAAACTTGGGTGATTTTGGTTAGGTTTCAAATCCTCTTGTTTCTAAGGCTAATTCTATGGAACTTACCTAAGAAAAGGAGTTGACTGTCCCAGTATTTCCTTATTTGAAAATCAACAATTTGGAAAGGAAAGCAATGAAGATTCAATGGAGCCATTTATGGTAACTACATAAGCTAACTTAAATAAGGAAATTGGGACATAGGTTACTGAAATGGAAACTTCCAGTTGTGAGTATATTCCACCTAATCATGTAATCTCGCCTAGTCAAATGAGAACCAAGGTATTGTGTAGTGATGTGAGTAACATTAAGGGTGGGCTGAGTCAGATGTAGGAACCAAGTGGGCCGTAGGCCTCTCAGGAGCAAAATCCTTATATGAAACTGGTCACTTGTGATAGTGGGAAAGAGGCTAATGGTAGTAAATCAGGCCCAGTCTCGTAGTGGAAAATGAGAGCTAGAAATAAGGAAAGTGGCAGTATGAGTGGAAGTCTGGCCACTGACATTAGGAAAAGGCAACTTCCAATTTCTTGTGATATTGAAGTTGAGGATGAAGAGAGGAGACTTACTACCAATGTAGCAGCAAAGAAAGGAAAGCCTACTTACCCTTCTTTAGCATCTATTCATGTTAATGCACTAGCAGAGGCTGGTCACCAGCTCTGCCATCATCAATGAATCTCCTAAGTTGGAACTGCCAAAAGCTTGGGAACTCTTGGACAGTTCAAGTCCTGGCTTGGGAACTCTTGGACAATTTGAGTCTTTACTCATTTGATTAAGGAAAAGTGCGCCCCAACATGGTATTTTTAATGGAAACAAAATGTTCTAAGGAGAAAATGGGAGAGATAAAGAGGAAGTTGAAGTTTGATTATTGTTTTACTATTGATAGTTTGGGAAGTAGTGAAGGTTTAGCATTTCTTTGGAAAAATGAAGTTGAGATTGCACTGATTAATTTTTTCAGATGGCACATTAATATGAATTTCACTATAGAAGTAGGGAATTATCTTGTTAACTGACTGGTTCTTATGGCCACCTCGAGACTTCCAAGAGAGCTGGTAGTTGGGATCTACTAAGATTTTTGAAACCTAAGGAAACTGTTTCATGGCTTTGTGTTGGAGATTTTAATGAGATCTTTAGCTTGAATGAAAAGTCTGGAGTTGCTCGAAGACCCTTTAAACAAATGGAAGCTTTTCAAGATGCACTAGAATTTTGTTCCCTTAATGCAGTATGGACTAAGGGTTCAAGGTATACTTGGTCAAATAACAGGAGTGGAGATGGTTTCACCAAGGAAAGGCTTGACAAAGTTGTTGCCAATCTAGCTTGGCATCATGTCTTTAATGATGGGTGCTGCCTTGTTTTGCCTGCCTAGAGGTCAGACCATTGCCCCCTCTCTATTTCAGGTTTCAAGCACATAGACAGAAAAGAGAGTCAGTTTTCAGATATGAAGTTGCTTGGTCACTGAGAGAAGACTGCTCAAAAACCATTGAAGATGCATGGAATAGACCTACTCTAGAAAATGGAAGCTCAGCTATCAAAAGGAAGCCCCAGACATGCAAAGAAGTTCTTCAAAGATGGAACACCAATGTGGTTAGAAGAGATCAGGAAGCTGTTAAAGGTAACTTTAAAAGCCTTGGCTACTTATAGGACAAAGGTCATGGAGGGAACTTGGGGGAAATTCAAAAGCTACAAAAGGCTTGGCTACACAAAATACTATCATATGTTTGCAACACAGAGGAGGAAGATCAATAAGATTGTAAAAATTTAAGACAACTAAGGTAACACTATCATGGATCAAGAAAGTCTTGGAACCTTCATAGGCTTTTTGCTGAACTCTTTACCTCATCTTCTCCTTCTAATTTTACTGAATGTCTGTCTGGTATGCATCATCGAATGATTGATGAAATGAATATACATCTTCTTCAAGATTTCACTGATTTGGAGGTTAGGGAAGTAGTTTTTCAAATGTCACCTCTTAACTCCCTAGGTCCAGATGGCTTTCTAGCTCATTTTTATCAGAAAAATTGTCCTACAGTTGGAAGGGCAGTATGTAAGTTTGTTCAGAATTTTCTCAATTCTGGTGGATCTTTGCAGCAAATTATTAACACCTTTATCACTCTAATCCCCAAGATCAAAGAGAAAAAGAAGGTTCTAACTATAGGCCAATCGGTCTTTGTAATGTTCTATACAAGATTGTTGCAAAAGTTTTAGTCAATAGACTTAAAAAGTATTTTGCTTGAGATCATTTCACCCAACCAGAAGTGCATTTATCCCAAGTAGATTGATAACTAATAACATTTTGATGGCCTATGAAACTTTGCACTCAATGAATACTTGAATGTATGGAAAGTCTGGTTATATGACTCTGAAACTTGATATGAGCAAGGTCTATGACAGAGTAGAATGGGTTTTTCTCAAAGAATTTATTTGTAAAATGGGGTTTGATTCTAGGTGGATTGATTTGACTATGAACTGTATTTCAACTATCTCCTACTCAGTTCTGATTAATGGGACCCTCAGCACAAATTCCATCTATCTATAGGGATTAGACAAGGAGATCCCTTGTCTCCATATTTGTTCATCTTATGCTCTAAAGCTTTAACTTCTCTTCTTAACCAGGCTGCAGAAAGAGGCATTATCTCAGGAGTTCCCATTGGCAGAAGCAATTTGTGCATCAAACATATTCTTTTTTGCTGATGATAGTCTTCTTTTTTGCAAGACAAATTCTCTTGAATGGAGTCATTTGAGTTATGTGCTAGAAGTATATGAAAGGGCCTCAGGTTAGATGCTGAATAAAGAAAAGACTACCATTTTCTTTAGCTGGTCTACTCCTTCAAATATCAAACAGAATATTATCCAAATTACAGGGATCAAGTTCACTGGCTCCTATGAAAAGTGTTTGCGTTTACCTACAGTGGTGGGTAGATCAAAGACTGCTACATTCCACTCTCTGGTTGATAAGGTATGGGCTCGAGTTACAAACTGGAAGACCAAGTTCTTAACTTCAGCAGGCAAAGAGGTTCTCCCAAAATCAGTGCTTCGAGCCATCCCAACTTTCACTATAGTGTTTTTTCTCTTGCCTCTATCTATTACCAAGAAGATTAATAGTATATTCAAGAAATTTTAGTGAGGATTCAATGAAGATCATTCAAAATTTCAGTGGGTGAAATGGAGTCATTTGGGGCTTTCTAAGGAAATGAGAGGCTTATGTTCCAGAGATATCAGGAGTTTTAATTTGGCCATGCTTGCAAAGAAAAACTTGAGAATTCTCCAGAATCTTGATTCTCTTCCAGCACAAGTTTTCAATCAAAAATACTTCCCATCTACTGATTTATTAAGTGCTAAAACATGAGGCAGACCTTCTCTAGCATGGAGGAGTTTAATGGCAGGATAGAACCTAAGAAAGATGGACTGATTTGGAGGATTGGCAATGGGGAATCTATTAAAGTATGGACGGATAGATGGATCCCAAGACCATCTACATTTATGATTCAAACCCCTATTGCTAGTTTGGATGCTGATGCCAAAGTAGTTGAGTTAATTGATACTGATCTTAAATGGTGGAAGGAAAGTCTACTAGGCAATCTGTTCTCCTCATAAGAAGTAGACCTGATCAAAAGTATCCCAATCAATATAGGAGGTAAGGATGATAAATTGGTCTGGCACTTTTCCAATAATGGTTTATTTTCAATTAAAAGTGCCTACCATTTGCATGAGGAGGTCTATGCTAGAACTGAGGGAGGATCTTCTATTGGGTGGTCCCTAAGTGAGGCTTGGAAAACAATTTTGGAATTTAAAGATCCCTAATGCAATGAAGCTATTCATCTAGAGAGCTTGTAAGAATACCTTGCCTACTCTAGGAAATCTGTGCAAGAGGAAAATATTAGAAGATGATGCATGCCCTTTATGTAAACAATTTACTGAATCTGCAGGTCATGCTTTATGGAGTTGTGGTGCTTCTATGTATGTTTGGAGTAGCAGCTGCAATAAACTTCAGAAAATGACTATACAATCTAAGTCATTTATGGAGATATGGGCACACTTTGTTCAAAAGCTAACTGCTAAAGAACTGAATGAGGTGGTTGTAACTGCAAGATTGATTTGGTTGAGAAGGAATTCAGTAATCCATAACAAGGCCTTCACCCACCCTAGTACTCTCATCTAAAAGGCTAGGGAGGAGGTTCAGGCTTTTAGGAATGCTCAGGTCTCTCAAACTGTCTCACAACCAGTTTTCCCCCTAGTGCTTCAAGTAGGGAAGAAACCTCCACTTGGAGTTTACAAAATGAATTGGAATGGTGCAGTTGATAAGCAACAGCGTAAAATTGGCATTGGGGCTATAATAAGAGATTCTGAAGGTCAAGTAGGTCAAGTTATTTGCACTTTTTGAGATGTTAGAGAGATGAAGGCATCTACTATGTTGGCTGAAACTTATGCATTGATGATGTCTCTAAATTCTTGTCAAGATCTTGGATTGAGAAATCTCATGGTGGAAGGTGATGCACTTTAAGTAGTCAATGCACTGAACAAGGGCTCTAGAGACTAGAGCCAATCTGGTTTTCTGCTTGAAGACATCAGAGCTTTGTTGCTATGCTTCTCAAGATGGTCAATCCAACATGTTGGACATGATGGAAACTACGTTGCTTATAATCTTGCTAAAGATGCAATCAAGCTGGTTGAAGATGTCATGGATGTTGAGGACATTCCAGCCCGTGTTCATGATATTGTATCATGAGATGATGTAATCTATTTATGAGCAATAAAGGTTTTCTTTTCCTCTAAAATAAAAAAGAAATAATGATTTATAATATAAGTGTTTACGACAAAGGAAAATATTTGAGACTTGAGTGGAATGTAACATCGAGTGGTGTTTATGAACATCATGACAATAACGAAGATATTTAGGATCTGTTTGACAACAAAACAGTTCTCAAGAATTCTCAAAAATTTTCAGATATTCTTTACCAAATATCACTTAATTATAAAAATACTTTTCAATTTTAAATATTCAATTTTTTCATCTAATTATTATAATTTTTTCAAATTCCCAAATAAAACACTAAAAATAATACTATATTTTTAAATTTTAAAACAAAATTAAAATTAACTATTTTTTGAACTTTATAATATTTTTGTTTAATTTTTTTTTTCATATTTTTCAAGACTTAATAAAATCTTTTAACTCAAATGACTTTCTTACTATTTACAAATATGTTTACATATTTTAAATAACAAAACCACATATACAATTTGGGGGTAATGGGAACGTGGCTTAAAGTAAAGTAGGAAAGAGGAAAAAAAAATGAATATAATAATGATTTATAATATAAAAGTTTATGACAGCGGAGAATTTCTAACACATGAGGTGAATGTTACGTGTTTATGCTTATTCAATAAAATTGTGCTTCCCTCTGGTTAATGTTGAATATTTCAAAAAGCTCCTCCAATTTAATTTTGATTTCTTTAGAAGTTTTCTCCTAATGTAATTTTTTATTTGTTCCACATTTGAAAAGACAAGGAAACGTTTAATAGTTTACTTAAATAAAATATTATTTTTTAATATTATTATTGTTTTGAAATTTAGAAAAGTTAAATTATTTATTATATTTTATGTAAAAATTTTAAAAAGTTGTAATTATGAGATGAAACACTTTCTGAATCTAAACAAAACTAAGTTGAATAAGGGTTTGTTTGGATAGTAAATTAAAATAAGATGATTTTAAATGAAAGTTAAAAGTTGAATAAAATATTATTAGAATATTATTTTTTTATATTATTATTGTTTTAAGATTTGAAAAAATTGAATTATTTATTATATTTTGTGTATGAATTTGAAAAAATTGTAATATCATTAATGATATGAAATGAGATGATTTTTAAATCCAAATAGCTATAAGAATTATACAACCACATCTTAACGGTGTAGACGAAGTTTGCATGAAAATTGAATTTGGAGTCTCGGTACAAAGTGAAGGCGTGAAAGCATTAAAGTTAATTTGAAATTTTTATTTTTATTTTTATTTTATTTTTTTTGGGTCTCCTTATTATTAATAATCCTCAAGAGGAAAACCTTATACAAAATTCCAATGCAAGAAGCATCTTATGTCAAAAGAATAACCCAAAACCAAAGGAACCCATAAACCGTATAACGCTAATACTGAAGTCTAGGAGTCTGGGCTTTTAGAATCTCACTTATTATTTGGCCACCAATACTTAAAAGAGTGTATTCGTGTGTGATGTCGGCTGGGTGTGCATTTTGATATTAAGTCAGCATAATTGTTTCGTTGCATGACTTTACTCATTCTATTATCTATACTTGATTATTGATTAAAGATGAATTGTTGATGATGTTGTGCTTATAATTTACATTATGGATTTAAATTATCATTTGTATACAGATGGAACATAAAAATTGAAGAAAACGAATTACCAAAAAGAGATACAAAAAGGTCCAGGAATAGGTTAAGAAAAGACCCATACCGACTATTGGTTTCAGGCGAACTCCAACTCCAACTCCACCTCCACCTCCACCTCCACCTCCAGCTTCAACAACTCTAATCAGAGGCAAAGTGGACTCCTAATTGGAGTCGAAGTCAAAGTCCCAAATGATGTCTGCCTTTGATTAGAGTTGGAGTTAGGAGTTGGGAAATCCAACTCCGTCGAAGTCAAAGTCTAGCCCTACAAGAACATAACTGGATTTTAATTTAGGAAAAATTTAGTTACAAGTATAATTGCATACTAATATGTGCACCAATCTAAGAGTATCCCCATTGAGTTCCCCATCCCCATCCCTATAATTTAACTCAAATATTCATTTCCTCAAATTTTTCTCTAAAATTTGTTTATCTTCTAAAAACCTCCTACATCTCATTCCCCATCCCTATCTCTATTCTTTTAAATAATATTTCTCTAATCTTTTTTTATTACTTCTTTCTCTCTCTTCCATTTACAATCTTAACTACTAACTATTTTGTCTTATTATCTTTTTTTTCAAATATCATTTTCTACTAAATATTTATTGGAGATTTTGACTATCCAATTTCAATTTTATATTTAAATTGAAATTCCATTGGGAAAATCAGCTATTTTTTTTTAATTAGTGCATTTTCTAACGTGATGGAAAATTTAATTAAAAGAATACTCAATATCTCTAATAAAAAATCCTAATTTCACGTATTGATGATAAAATTTATTAATTTTATTAAACGGTAATATTTTTTGTCTTTTCTCAAACGGTAATATTTTTTGTTTTTTCTCCAACGGTAACTTTTTTTGTCTTATCTCCAACGGTAACATTTTTTATCTTTTCTCTAACGGTAACATTTTTACTCCTTTATAAATACGCAAACTCAAGCCTCATTTCCTCCATAGAACCAAACAGAAATTGTATCATTTGATCTCCTACTCCTTTCATCAAATGGCTCGTACTTTCTTTCGCAAATTATTGACATACGTATCCTCTGAAGATGATAGCGATGTTCAAAGTATGGAGGCGGATGGACAGTCATCCAGACGACGTAGCAATAGCCAACGTCGTAAGTTTATTCGGCGTGATCATATTCAGGGACACGAGGGCCTATTTCGTGATTATTTCGCTGAAAATCCAGTATATCCCTCGAATCTAATTCGAAGGAGATTTCGGATGAGTCGTCCCCTATTTCTTCGTATTCTAAATGAAGTAGAGTCTTACGAGCCGTACTTCGTCCAAAGAAGAGATAATGCCGGCCGCCTCGGTTTATCTTCTATGCAAAAAAGCACCGCAGCACTTAGAATGCTGGCGTATGGGGTTACTGGAGATTTTATGGATGAATACATACGTATTGGTGAAAGCACCGCAATGGAGAGCCTCAAGAAATTTACTGAGACAGTAGTAAGTGTTTTTGGGGAAGAATATCTAAGGTCGCCAACTGCTAATGATATAGCCCGATTGCTTGCGGTTAGTGAACAACGGGGATTCCCAGGAATGCTAGGAAGCATTGATTGCATGCATTGGAAGTGGAAAAATTGTCCCTCAGCTTGGAAAGGTATGTACTCCGGCCACATCCGTGAACCAACTATTATTTTAGAAGCAGTTGCTTCATATGATCTCTGGATATGGCATGCATTTTTTGGTATGCCCGGTTCACATAACGATATTAATGTGCTAGAGAGATCTTTTATTTTTACGGAACTTGCCCAAGGGCGTGCTCCTCAAGTCAATTACACTATCAATGGTAACGACTATACGATGGGCTATTACCTTGCGGACGGTATTTATCCCAAGTGGCGAACTTTTGTGAAGACGATTCCATCACCACGTGGGAATAAGAAGAAAAATTTTGCGAAAGCACAAGAATCCGCAAGAAAAGATGTCGAGCGTGCATTCGGGGTACTTCAACAACGATTTGCTATCATTCGTGGACCTTCTCGAATGTTCAAAGTGAAGGAACTAACAAATATAATGAAAGCATGTGTTATTTTACATAATATGATAATTGAAGACGAGCGTGATGATAATGAGAGTCTGAACATTGAATATGATCAACTTGATGATGATCTCCCCGAATTGTCGCGCAATCATACAACTGAGCTTCAAGACTTCATCCAGCGTCATCATGAAATTAGAGACAGCTCGGCACATCATCAGCTTCAAGAAGATCTAATCGAACATCAATGGCTTAGGTATTCACAACATTAGTCGGGGTTGCTTTAGATTTTATTATTTCCTTAATGTAATTAGTGAACTATGTTTAAGTTAATCTGATTTGCATTTGTATTTCGTTATTGTTATCAATTTCCCGAATATTACCATGGTAATCAAGTTTGTTTATGAAAATGTCATTGAGTCATTAATTGCACAACCCTATCATACTTCCATATTATCAAATACAAAAATGGTGAATTACATGTATTTTTACACATATATAAAGGTTACAAACATATGTCCAAAAAATCAAATACAAAATAATCAATTCAAATCGTCGGTCCGACTGCGTCTCGCCATGACCTCCCTCTGGAGTTGCTGGAAAAACTGCCGCTGCAATTCTGGCATGACACTCACATCCATCATCATAATGCGCTGATCTGATTCCTTCTTCGCGAGCTCCACTTTCTCAGCCTCCAACCGCAGCCGTTCGTCCTCTTGACTCAATTTTCTGGCCTCCGTCTCCTTGTCGTGCGCCATCTTCTCGGCTTTAAGACGAAAAAACTCCTTCTCCTGAGCGCGTGACTCCTCCAACAGAGTATACTTCAACTTCCTGAGTTGGAAGTTCTCCTCTGCATGCTGGCCTTGGACCTTTCGTTTTCCTTTCTCAGCTTTCCTTCCAATTGGTCGGTCGGGCTCGATAACTTCATTCTCCATCACATGATCCGACTCGATATCAAAAACTGAATCAACTGTAGCTCCAGAACATCGAGTTGGGGTCGGGGATGGGGACATCGTCTTCCTCCGCTTTGGATCCTCCTTTGTGGCACGCCAAATCCACTTAGGTTGGTCTTTCAATAGGTGCCAACAATGCTCGAACTGGAATGAGCATTTCTCTAGCGATTGGTACATAACCTTCGCTTTGTCAAACTTGTGAGGGAAAAAGAAACCAATGTTAAATAAAAAATTGTTGACAAAAATTTTGAAGTAAATGACTCTGGGAATTGATAACGTTACCTTGTCTTGCTCGGTCATGCCACTTTGATTCAACCCTTCAACTTGGGCTAGTTTCGCACAAAATTTATTTGTGGCCTTTTGGATCACCGACCACCGGTGAATTAAAGACTTTATTGTCCGCTCATTTGTGGTTTCCTTAAATTGCTGGAAGTACTCATAAATTTTTTCCCAAAGTTGGGCGTGTTTTTGATCTGTTCCCTGGACTGCATCAAGGCTACAATTTAGCCATGCAGAGACAAGTAACTTGTCTTCTTCGGGGGTGAAATTTGCACCCCTCACTGATTTCCTTATGCCGATAGGCTCATTAGGGGGTAGGGGTGGAGAGTCATCAAGGGTCACTGGAGATGACCCACGTTGCCCACCATAAGTGGGGTCGAGTTGAGGATCCTGACTTAGGAGGTTGGTGAAGAACATATGTCCAGGGTCTGGTGAATCCATCTCTAAAAAGCAATTGAAAAAGTTAGAAATGAAGGTTGGAAGAATTGGGGTGTTAGTCCGGGTTGATGGCTCAGAAACCGTTTGGTATGAACTTGGAAACTTGGTATGCCCACTGATGGCTACAATTACCGGTTGCCAATACACATTGGCCGTCCTGATTACCTAGCCATTGGGGAAAACCAACGATATATTTTCCGTATCCCCACAAACGGTTGTCATCATCACAGCCTTGTGGGTTAGTTTACACACTAATTTAACTCTAATTATTCAATTATTAGAAACAACATGCAAAACCAATGCACAATAAATACGAGCATCCCCATCCGGTTCCCTTATATATTCGAGATATAGAAAATATATCGTACAGCCATGCGAATATAATATATCAAATATACAAATAATTAAAAAGGCTCAGAATGGTGTAAATATTGACACCATGTGTAAGCAAGGAGCCCAACATCGAATGGCTGCAAAATCTCATCCGAACCCCGATTGCCTTTTGTGGGAAGTACCACAAACTGCAATATGGCGATTCGGATGAGAATTACCCCGCCATATCGATGGGGCCCCATACACACTTCTGACTTAACCCGCACTATAACACCATCATCACAGCCATTGAATAAACCCCCTCCCCTGAGAGTCACGCAACACTGCAAAATGGGGCAACACCAAATAAAAGACTAGAATATCACTTGAACTGACGATAATACAAACATCAAAAATTTTACCTAAAAATTTACAAACATATGAAGAGGAAGGCTTCCGGAGTACAAACAATGGTAATGATAAGTAATGAGTAAGTTTTTTAAATATATTGGAGATTTATAAAACCATTCTTGCATTTCCAACAATATTACATCAAAATACAAATATCATCCATTTCAGAAATTGCCAACATCCATTTATGCTCATCATTGATTAAATAAAAGTAAGGTATACAGCACATGGTTAAGGGCAAAAATGGCAATGGTATACAGCACACGGGTAATAGCTAATGAATATAAGATGAACATAAGTAGTAAGCACATGGTTAAGGGGTAAAATGGCAATGGTATACAGCACATATATCTCATGATTATTGGATGAATACATAAGTTGTAATCACAGGTTACTAAATTACAGGTTAGAAAGATACATTATTCACAATTTTAATAATTGAAAATTGGCAGCAAATTCACATATATCTCATGATTAGCAAATTCACATAAGTAGTCATCACAGGTTACTAAATCACAGGTTACCAAAATGCCTTTTCTTGAATTTTTAATAATTGAAAATTGAAAACAGATTTTAGATAGTTACAAACAACATTAAGCATACAAATGACATGGGAAAGGTAAGACCAAGAAAAGGCAGCCCAAGATGCATGCATTGAAGGTAAAAAAATATGGGAAAAAAAGCTATGTCCGAAATTCATCAAACATGTAAAAACCCAGCAACTTCTATTTCTGATACAAGATAACCAAAGATTAAAAATCATATGATTTTCTTGCCAACCAAACAAAATTCGTGAGCTAGATAATCATCACAGGGGCAGCATTCATCAAAACAGAGGCACCATTCATCAAAACGCAAGGGGGAAGGGAAACCAATGGAGAATTTTCCTACCAACCAAACAGCAGCACAGAATCACAGCAACCAAACGGGTTGCTTTAACTCAAATAAATCCAACCTTGATTTATAATTCATCTAGATGTAATAACCCAGCAACTGAATTTCTGATACAAGATAACATAAGATTATTGTTTCATCTTGATTTTCTTGCCAACCAAACAACACATGTGACCACGATAATCATCACAGGGGCAGCATTAATCAAAACAGGGGACCATTCATCAAAACGCAAGGGGGAAGGGAATTCAATGGATAATTTTCCAACCAACCAAACGGCAGCACAGAATCACAGCAACCAAACGGGTAAGGTTGGAAAAATTAAATGCAATCTGGGCAACGATTTTCACAGCAACCAAACGGGGGTGAAAACAGAAAATATGGCAATAAGTTTCGGGGTAGGCAAACATTGAAGATGAAAGAAAATACAAGCAGAAAACCCTAAGGGTTATTTTCTGGGCAACCAAACAGAAGCCTTACGGAAACCACTGGTCAAATTTTACTTCCATTTTCGTACCAACCAAACAGCCAAACGGAAAATATAACCCAACACACGAAACGGAAATCCAAAAAACAGAATCCAAACATATCGATGAATTCCAACCAGCAAATTTGCAGCAAAATAAAATCAAGATCAAACCCTAAAACAGATCCCAAATCAAGCCGTAATGAAGATTTTCGCACATACCAAATGAAAAAGGGAGAAGCTTCGCACAGAGAGGGGATGAAAATCGCACCAAAACCAACCGTCGAGAGGAAGCCGTTCGCTGGAGAGGTTGGGGAAATGGGATTTGGGGATGTACAGTAGGTCCCCAAAGATGGGGATTCCCTGTACATCCCGAAAATTAGAACCGCATTTTAGGGAACCGGATGGAGGGCTGCTTTTAGGGAAAATCCTAAAAAATGCAACAAATTATAGGGAAATGAAGGGGATGGGGAACCGAATGGGGGTGCTCTAATATGATTGATCAAAAAGTAAATTTTATTGAAAACAGTGCTAATTTAAATTTTAAATATGAATGAATCAATATTGATACGCAAATTAGTACGCAACTTTGTTTGTATATAGCAAAACTCTTTAATTTATTTTATATTTTTTTTAGTCCAAAATAAGCAGTACACCAAGGTCCAGAAGAAAATACGTACTCATGCTTTTCGTATTACTAAGAAAAAAACAAGCTTTATTTGCCTTGGCTTTGACAGTAACAACCAAGCAAACTTCTAAGAAACATGTTTTCTGTTACTAATAGGCTTTATTTTTCGGCTTCTTGCTTTACCGTTTAGCCAAAATATATCATTCATCAACCGAGTTAAATTTCATCAGAATTGCCAGAGATGTATTTCTTCGCACTATATCTGAAGTCAGTTACAACGATCTTTTCAAATCTGTAGAGCATCAGCAATTGATGCCGCAAGACTCAACACTTCAAAAGGAGCTTTATTTGCTATGGCTTTGACAGTAAGTGGGCAAGAATCTGTTATCCAAAAGTAGGCAAACGCCTTTTCCGACACTTCTGAAATTGAATGTAAAAGGTAATGAAAATCATGGCAGTTCAAAAGAGAAGCACTGGGATTGGGAACAGGAAAGTACGTACCATCCTTGTGAATGAATCTCTCCCATGAGCGCTTAGGAAACACTCCATGGGTCACGTAAGCGCTCACCTTTGCTGCACCATGGGCTGCCAAAAGTTTCTAGCAGAATCAAGGGGGGAAAAAACGAAATGTTATGCCCCAGGATTGCTAAAACATGCATAAACGAAATGTACATTTGCATCATACTGCCCAATTTGTATCCATGTTGAACATATTGAGTTAAAAGAAGAAGTCGGAACTCACCTTAATTACCTCTGTGGGAAGATGAACATATTTGTAAAGAACGACATACAATGTTCAACTTCAATGTAACAATAAAACATCTCAAACTATAACATAGGAACATAAATAGAAAGAAACAACATATTTCAAAAAAGTTCGGAAGGTCTGAAGTATGTATAAGGATGCTGGACTGAGTAAACCAATGAGTTATAACTACCGGGTTTTAACAGTTCTTTTTTATTAAAAAGCTGACACACACAAATCACAATCCCACTTTCTGTGTTATCCCATATTTCGATGAATCTGTGTTCACTTATCCGTATTGTTTCATGTCCTTACCAGTCCCACATGCTTGAATTTACATGGGTTACGTATGCTATATAAAAGAATTCAGGTTTGGTGCTGATGAGAGATTTTGATGTTTCAATCAGAATGACAATATATTAGAAATACAATAAAATGACTTAAAATCTGAAGTGAACATAAACTTATCCAAATACTGAAGCACATCCTCAAAAGGCTATGAATACAAAGGACAGAAAAGAAAATGCCTATATAACGAGGGCTAACTGAAGGATACCTGGCACTCAATCAGGGTGCCTCCTGATTGGACTAAATCATCAACAATGACTACATGACAACCAGCAGGATTTCCTTCCTTGAGCCGAACTATCCTCTTATCACCCTCACGAACCTTTGCGCACACCACCTCAATTCAACAACATAAGAGGGCAGCATATAATACAAGCATCAGATTATAAATTTGATGAAACTTTTTGGTCAAAAACCTACCATGCTATGGGGTACTTAAATTTAGGACACTGCAATTCTTTTTAGAAACAAAAATTCTATATGTAGTCAATTTTGCGTACTTCTTTGTGCATTCTACTAATGTGATTGACTACGTCACTTTTTTTTAATATAAAATAACCGTTTTATCCAATCACATCAATAAAGTACGCAAGGAGTACATAAAAGTGACTGTACGTAACAAAACTCTTTTAGAAATAACCCTCTATGTATGAGTTAATTAGGAAGATGTCCTTCAGTCAATTTTTCCATCCATTAATGCTAATTAAAATACATAACATTTTCACAGATTACCATGTGGCAACTTTCATTTCTTTTAAAGATTAAAATAATATTTTTTTTTAAATAAAGAAATATTTAAAAAATATTACAACTGTTCTTTGTATAAAAAAGACCACCCGTGGTGGCCATGGGGTGGCCAATGGCTGAGTTTGCCTCTTTCTGAACAATTTTAACATTCTTAAATACAAAATCCATTTTTAGTTTACCATGTTTTAAAAAATAATTTAATTTTTTAAAATTATTTTTTATAAAATAATAAAATAACTTTTTCTTAACAGAGTTTAAATTTCCATGTAGTTCTATAGAATGCCAACAGTTTTCAGTTAACTTTGGTGGATGGAAAATTGAATTAGGGTCCTATTTATAATTAACACATACCATAGAGATCATTTCTCAACAAAAGAAAACACAAATCACACATGGCCCTCAATCTAATTACTCCATAGCATAAGGGGTGTATGACTAAAATTTCCTAAACTTAATCATCACTTTATTTGAGGAAAAAAACCATGGGGAAAAGATCCAACAGCTTGTGGAATCGCTTCCAAGCTCCATCATCAGGAAATGCAACTACAATCTGGATGAGGTGTATTATTAAAATGGGGAGATATGGTAGATAATTTACTGGCTAGAATGTATTGCAAGAGCTGCTATGAAATCAAGACTAGGCACTCACATTGTCAGCATCTGGAAGCTGGTGCAGACGCTGCTTTAACAGAGGAATGCCAGTCTCAAACAATGGCAAAACATGGTCCCCAAAATAAAATCTTTCCTGTATAATAATGGAAATGAGCACACGTGGATGTTATTGTCACCATTATCTCACCTAGAACTAATATCAAAGACAAGCCTGAAGGGTGCAGAACAAGAGAAGTAATATTCCCCGGTACGCTGAAGCTTGGTTCAACCATAGTGGAGAAAACATATTTTGTAATCTACAATTAGTGGCAAACACTTCTGCATATTGGAAACAGAGGATCTATCTAACAACGCATTTTCATTTTGGGTAAAATGCATCAACCTTGTCTGCATATTTTATTATATTCTGTCAAGGCCCAATGCTCTTAATAATAAGGTGTGTCCATACAATGACATTGACGATTACTTACATGGACCATTACATGGTTTATGGATTAGTAAAATAATCTATGCTATCAATATAAAGAATGTTAAAAATGAAACAAAAGAAGCATAATCCAAGGACCGCCCAAGCTGCATATAAGCCTTAGACTCCAAAAAGATTAGTCAATGTTTGCAATTGATGACTCACATAGAGCAGGTACATTATAAAGGTAATCATGAGCACTAAGTCCAGCATTGCCTGCTTGCTAGTTAGAAATGGACTTCATAAGTGATACAAGGGAAGCCTCAAATTGATTAGTCTTTTATGGTGCAGATGTGGTTAGCGTTTTACCTAGATCGCTGAACAATATAAAGCCTAGTTCTAACCTAGTAAGAAACCAATGTGGGACTCAACACTCAATGCACCATTATCATATTCATACACCACTATCATACTTCTTCCACCCAATGTGAGATTTAATAAGTGAGAGTATTACAAAAAGTAAAAGAAATATGGAGGGATGGAGAGATAGGAAAATCAGACTTCAACCAACAATATATGTACTTTCAAATGCGATGAAGGAAAATCTTGTATTTCTGAATATTAAATTAAAACATTGTTAAAGCCCCTAGGAGATGCAAACAAAATCAAATCAATGAATAAATTTCCAAATCTATTTTTTTTTCATTAAAAACTTAGAATGAATAACAGAATCTAAACAAAAAACTAAATAACATAAATATTTTGTGTAACTCATTAAATTACACACGCATTCATATACGTCTGTGTGTGTAAAGACTAGAATATTATCGTTTGAGTACCAACACTACATCTCTAAAAACAAAACCTCTCCATTCTCTCTAAAACTCTCCCAAACAGAAATCTACACAAAGAGGAGGAGAAAAGGGGAAGAAGAGGGCAGCGGGGGGCGCGGGGTAGCGGGGGGGGGGGGGGGGGGGGGGGGGGGGGGGTTGGAGCTTCGGCTCCTCCCTCCCTCCCTTCAATCTGGTTTAGACTAGATGGGTGTGGTTTTCTTTGTTTTTTTTTTTTTTTTCGGTTTTTCCCGTTCAAAAGGTGATGAATAGTCGATCTGTTGTTTTCTGAAGCCTCGAAACCAACACGTGCCCCACCATAGGATGCCTAAGCTGCCGATCGTTCAGAAGGACGAAATTTTTTGTCGAAATGGGTGGCGCATGTGCCTCATGCACAGATCAAAGTTGCACATGTGATCCACAAGGCACCACAAGGGGAGCGTCCTGCAGCACCATGTGCAGCAAATCTGGATTCAGGGCACTCAGTTTCTTCAGATTGACCTGTCCGCCACTCTATTAGGGTGGCGTGTGTCCCTCACGCACCCCCAAAGTGTTTATCGTTTGGTTTTGTTGCTGTTTTGTTGTTTTTGTTTTCCTTCAAGGGAAGGTGCAGATCTACAACTTTATATGCTGTACATCGTTTATTTTCCCATCTTTGTGTATGGTTTTGTGTTGTCTTTGTTTAGGTAGTAATAAAACCCTCCCCTCCTCTGGAGGGTGGGGGATGGAAACCCTCTCCTCTGGAGGATGGGGGATGAAAGCCCTATACTCTCTAGAGAGAGGGGGATGAAAGCTATCTCTACTTTTGGCAGTGTTTGTCCCTACAGTTTGTTTGTAGAGAGTTATAGAAGTTAAGATAATACCAGTTTCAAAGGAATTTGAGTGCAGATAGAAGCCCCAACAGTATCTAGTTGGCTTGTACTGTTCAGGTCACAGCTGTAACTTTGCTTTCATTAATGAAGGCTTCTATTTATCAAAAAAAAGTACCAACACCGCAAGCGTATACACAACATCATTTTAACACCAGTCTTCTCCCTATCACTTTCTCTGTCTCTTCAACCCCACTCTCTCTCTCTCTTCTTCTTCTTCTTCTTCTTCTTCTTCTTTTCTTTTTATTTTTTATTTATTTTTTATTTATTTAATATCTTATATCTGTTTATCACATAAATGTCACTACGATAAAAAATGAAGGGTGACTAGTTTAATAAGTGCTATTTATCAGCCCATAATATGTGATATCCACACGGTTGACAGCAATCACCAAAAGGTCCAAAACTATGGATAAAAGGACTCATTAGAACAATAAAAGATTGACAAGTGTGATTAGAAAAATCAAAAGCCCATGGGTCTTAATAGAACACCATCAATTCACAGGAGCTGTTAATGCATTTCACCCTTGCATTTTTTCTTTGGATACAACTTATTGATGAACTTAGTAGAAGTCACTGCACAGTTAACAAGAACATTCAATTTTCAAGAATTTATAGATGTTAAATGCAATAGGGAGTCTTGTATAGGCAGATACCTCCCCAACTCCTTAACAAAACTCTTAATTAGATAGTCAATACAGGATGATGATATCAAGCTACCAAAGGTGCATAATTTGCAACTCCGCCAGGATGTACTAGTCACAGCAACACAATGCAGGAAATATCTCACTACTGGTAGTGTAATGCATATCAATAAAACCTGGGCATCCACCTGGACATCTCAGGTCTGAGTGAAAACTACTATAATATGGGTAACTCCTAAATTAGGATTGATGATTATTAACTACCATTAATTTCAATGATTGCCATTCAGAACTTTCTGTTTATTGTGCAGCTAATAGACTCTAGCGTTTAGCATCACATTATGATGACTGAGAATCTGAAATTCATCCTTCCATATCTCATATTTAGGATGATATGGGGAAGCTAATGAAGATATACTTGTGACTCAGTTATGTTAGCTAGGTGTTTGTCAAACTAGCTTCCACAAGGAAAAAAAGAAAAGAAAAGAAATTGGGAGCTTGGATTTTAACCAAAAAAAAAAGATCAACAGATGATTCTAACACTTGACTACCTGCTTCTAATATTTTTAACTCAGTGTAGGTCACATTATGTAAATTATATCTTCAAATATATCCTGTATTAAACAGAGTTTAGTTAAAGACAAATTCTCCAGATGCATAATAAAAATAATGAAACATTGGATTAAATAAAAATTATTAAATAAGTAAAAAAGCTAGTGATAACATCAAACATGAATACCTAGGTATTCTGAAATATATATCACCATCCTAATGCTCACTTTTTCTCTCTAGGTTCTAACTACAAAGCCATAAGCCTATGACCCCACCTCAAGCCATCTTAACCCTTGGCCAAAAGAAAGGCTTTCCTTAAAACCATAAAGAACTGCAGTATAAGTATCCAATTCTTACAGAAGGAAAGGCAAAAGAAATTGCTCCAGATGAACAATTAAAAAAAAAAAACAGTCCATATACACAAAAGGAGAAAGAATAGATAATAATAAGCATGCAAATATCATTAATTAAGGCAACAAAATAACTTGAAACAATCTTATTAGCATCACATAATTTATAGTAAATTTGGTAAGGATGCTGCTTTTCCAGAAGAATAAAAGTAAAAAAAGTCAACAAATTTATGTGATTCTAAAAGAGCATCAAAGCACCAGGGCAATAGAAGCAAATCTAACTACTTCCAGAATAAAGAGTACCTGCAAAGCATGAATATCATAGATGACTAGACTATTAGGGCCACCTCTTGAAATGGGTATATTTGTCAACATCCTTGATAAGGTAAATGCAGTTGCTACATCCCCTTCATCTTCCATTCGCTCAAAGGAGCCAGTTGGAAAGAAGGGCAACACCAATGTGAAGGAAGCAACAAACAGCCGTGGTAGTAAATATATAACAGAGAGCTGCTCAAATATTACTCCAGTGGAGCTGAAGGATGCAAGAAAGGCAACATGTTGACCTCGCAGATCTTGAGCGTTGTTAATATAAAGGTTTGGAAATCCATCATCGAAATTCCTGTAGATGAATAGAATTTAATCAGTTCTCCAATGCATCCCTATGTAAAATTAGCTCTAATAGCCCCCACAATTCAACTAAAGATAAATTTTAAATTACACGAAAAAAAAAAAAAAAACACTAGGAAATTTTGTTTAACTATTTTAAAAGTAGAAAAGTATTTTCTTTTTTTACCTATCAAATAAGAAAAGACTAATTTTTTTAAAGTCCTACGAAGATTCAAGAGCAACCACAGACATTTATCATCTCTTGGTCAAGGAAACAACATTTTAAGTTGCAATGATTATTTGTATCAATTAAGTTGCAGGCCCAACTTCAATGTTTTGTGCAAAGCCAGTGGCAACCCAGCCGCACATTAGGTACAGATCATCAATCTCAAATTCCCACAAACCGTTAGATATGGAAACAAAGACACAAGTGTGAAGCGGAGAAAAGCACCAAAGGTATATCAAATAATAAATTTTGAATAGAGGTGGCATGCATGCTAGTGTAATAATCTTGATCAAGATTAATACACTAGCATGCATGCTCCATAAGAGCAGTTTACGTACATAGACCAGGTCATCATATCAATACTTGCAAAATTGCTTAGACTAATTGCTTGTTTTGTGCCAATACAAGGATCGTGTTAACGATAGTATGCGTAACACTATTAAGGTCGAAACCATGGAAATTGATCAAAGTAGACGACATATAACTGTCCAATTAGGGAAGTGATTCCAACCTAAAATTTAAAAATTCAAAGCACAATAGGTCAATTACCCTTCATTCTTATTTTTCTCTTTCTTCTCAATGTCAGATTTCCCGCAATAATATCAATATCCATTCTCATAGTAATTCTATTTTCTTCTTATTCATTTTCCTCTGTTTTTTCTTATTCATCTCCTCTTCCATTGTATAGCTAAATTTAATAGAAAAAAACTACCCATCTCATGTTTGCAACAAAATAAAGAGATCAAGCACGGTACCAACAAGAAAAAGTGAAAAACGTGAAGATACGATTTTAGAACTCGAAAAAGAAAGAATAAAGTGACCTCCATTTGATGGTTTGGAGAGTGATATTGTTCGACTGAGCGGCGACGTTCCTGGCAAGGTCCTCGCACTCTGGACAGTAGAAAAGGTGCACTTGCTTCTTCTTCGTCTGAGACAAAGCCATTAGCGTCCAAACCCCGCGCTGTCGGAGGCTTTATAAAAGGCGTGAGGGACATCCATATAATGCGAAAGTGGCCATCCGCACGCAAAAGGTTTTTTCTTTTTTATTCTTGAAAGCGTTATAAAAGGTAATATATATTAAAAACAAAAAATTGAAAGTTGAAAAAATAATATAAAAATATAATTTTTATAAATTATTTTTATTTTAAAATTTTAAAAAATTAAAAATTTAATAAAATTATAATAATTGGATAAAATAAAATAAACTAATTTGTAAAACCGGAAGTTAATTTATAAACTAATTGCTTTATATGATAAGTCGTATATGTTTTATTATAAAATAAATTTAATAATTTAATATATAATATATTAAATATAATATATTAATTTACTTTTATAAAATTTTGAGTGAATGTTATATTTCTCTATCTAATGGATTGGAATTTTGCATTCGTTCTCTTACTATCTTTTGTATTGTGAAAAGTGTAATTCGGTATCAAGAGTACTTTAACTCTGCTCAACACTTTTTACGATTATTTATTATTTTATTATTATTATTTATATATTTTTACTACTATTCTTTATTTTTTATCTACTTTTTATAACTTTTCACCTACTTTTTATTACTATTCACAACTCTCTTCAATACTTCTCAATACCCAAACCCACCCTTAAGTCCATCTGAGTTATCTGATCTTCTTAGTTTAATATTGTATTCTAATACGAGTTGAGACTGAATTCGAGTTATATTTTATATTTATGAAGAACTTGATAAATTTTAATTTATTCACGAGCTACTTAATTTTAATTAAAAAAAATAAGTTATTTATAATATACCTTATAATTTTATTTATAAATTTAGAGTTTTTGTAAATGTGTTTATATTATATTAAAAAAATCAGTAACACTCGTTATAATATTAGGAATATGAGATTGTTATAAAGTTAAAGGTAATATAATTAAAAATAATAAAGAAAGATTTTAATCAATTTGATAACTAATACGAGTCATGTCTCACGTCTTCACCAGGAGCATGCGGTGACTCCAACGTGTTTTTTTTTTTTTTTTAGAAAAATGGTGGCTGTGATAGATCTCAGTATAATTTATTTTTTTTATTTAATGAGTAATGATGTATTTTTAATAGTATTTTAAATATTTAACCGTATTAAAAATAATAATAATAATAAAAAAAAGATAAAATTGTCTTATCCTATTCTCAGGCTACACCTCGATGAATGCGGCACAACTCTTATTTTTTTCTCACGCCTCAACCTGTCATTGTTGTCGACCTGTACGAGTCGTCATTCTCATATTATGCCAAGAATAATGCTAGAACCCCCCGGGCATTCTTTTTTTTTTTTTTAAGTGATTAAAAAAGATTGTTTAATATTATTGTGAATTTTTTAATTTTTTAAAAAATATTTAAAAACATTAAAAAATAATATAAAAGAAAAATTTTAAACCTAACAAAGCTCCCAGCGGTGTGGCTCTAGCCGTCTCCTTATGCCAATAGGGAAACCCAAGAAGGATTTTCCTTACTTGCAAGTCGAGTCTTTACTTTGAGTTGTGCAAGTAGCATAAAAGAAAAAGATTAAAAAAAATTGTCATCCCTTATACCACGTACAACTATATAATTTATTATTTTTGTCATTCTATTTAAATATATATATATATTAATATATAAATATATATATTTAAATAAAAAGATAAAAATAACAAATTACATGTTGATATGTGCTGTGTAGATGATAAATAGCATTTCTTAAGACAAAACAATAACATGCATGATCTTAGACGAGTTTATCCATTAAAAAATTCTACCAATCATCTTAACACCACAAACCAACATGATTTTTTTTTTCCTTATCAAATATGTGGTATATAGATGATAAATAGAAGAACTCATTTACTTTAGTAAGAATAAAACAAATAAAAATTAAAAAAAAAACAAGTGTGGTGTGTGGTTTAATAATGATGAGTAGATGAGCTCTTAACCATTAAGTTCTTGTAGAATAAACTAAAATTTGATGATTGTGTTACACTGCTCCCCACAGTTAAAAATAAAGTCACTTTTAGAAATTTTCGAGGATCAAAATATTACTATTGACCTAACTTAAAAATATCTTTAGAGAAGGTTTGACAAGTAGGATGAAACACAAAATTCTCATTATCTCATCTCATCATTACTATTAAGTCTTACATTACTTAAGTATGACTATTGTATTGTGTTAGCCTCATATATAAAAGTTGGCCTGGGAGACCAAAACAATTCAAAATATAACTTTGATGAGTTTAAATTCTTTTTATATCTATAAATTTTAATTTATAATTTAAATTATATTATAATTTGAGTTCAAAATAATTTTTTAGACCCAATGAGTTGGCCTAAATGGAGGTTAGGTAGATGGCTTTTTGACCCTGCTTGAGAGGCTACCAGTGTGACGCCCCCAAATTCCGCTTGGGATTAAACGGACATTTGAAGCGTCGAGACATGCAACACAAGGTTACCTGCCCCCGTTCATGACAGATAAGATGCAATGTTCCTAACATGCATCTAGCATTATGCAATATTCGCAGCGGATAATTTTTCTCTTTAGCAAAACTATGCACCAAACCAAAAATATCCCAAATACTTGAAACATATTTCATACATAAAGGCATACTAAAAAGCCGTGATCACCACACTAGTCTAAAATGGTTGTGATCAAAAGAATACTTGAGATACAACTCCAAAAGTACAAGTATTAACCTAAGTTAAATACTATACCATCATCAACATCGCACCGTGGCCTAGTCGACCGTATTCAGTTGGTCAGATTCCAATTCTCCTTTGGGTCCTGTAACAAGATCTACCATTCGGGGGGAATGGTAGTTGGGACTACCACAGTGAGATTTGATTACAAATCTCAGTAAGTTAACATAAAACTCACACACAGGTTAAAAATGCATGCATGGCAGTAAAAGCATAAATGCATAATTATAGTCATACATAAACATAGTATAACTTGACATATAGCATGACTTAACCAGAACTTAAGCGTGAACTGAACTTGACTTAAATGGCATGAACTTAAGCTTAAAACATAACATGAACAAACAACATAACATGAACATGAAACATAACATGGACTTGAAATATAGCATGAACGTAAACCTGCATAACATAAATAAGAACTTGAAAATAACATAAACTTGAACATAACATGTACGTGAGTATAACATAACATGGACTTGATCTAAAACTTGACTTATCATGTATTTGATCTGAAACTGGACTTAACATAAACTTGAAATCTTATTCAATTGTCTTGATTAATAACGTGCGTTAATACGTACTCCACAGTTGTTGTGGCCCGCATTATAGTATAAATACTCCCACGCTATATACTAATAAGTTAATTTGGCACATTATAAGTAACAAATAATACGTACTCCACAGTTGTTGTGGCCCCACAAAGACAAATATCTCCACTGTTTGCAGCATATAAGAAAATCATCCAAGTGTTTGGCAGCTTAGTAAAAATAATGTCTCCCAGTGTCCCCACGATTGTCATAATAATACGACTCCACAGTTGTTGTGGCCCCCGCATACTAAAAAATACTATCATTGGGCCACGCATAGTAACATAAAATATAATACGTACTCCACAGTTGTTGTGGCCCCACGCATTACTAAGTAAATAATACATCACAGTTGCACGCTTAAGAACAATTATGTCTCCCAGTTTGTGGCCACGCTAGACTATATATCGTCTCCACAGTTGTTGTGAAAATACGTACTCCCAGTTTGTGCCAGCATATCTAAAATACGTTCATTTGGCCACCATTAATAACATAAATATAATACGTACTCCACAGTTGTTGTGGCCCCACGCATTATAAGTAACATAAATATAATACGTACTCCACAGTTGTTGTGGCCCCACGCATTATAAGTAACATAAATATAATACGTACTCCACAGTTGTTGTGGCCCCACGCATTATAAGTAACATAAATATAATACGTACTCCACAGTTGTTGTGGCCCCACGCTTAAGTCTAATATACTACTCCAATGTGTGCACCAATAGTAACATAAAATATAATACGTACTCCACAGTTGTTGTGGCCCCAGCTAGTCATTATAAACGACTCCACATTGTTCCCACGCATTATACGTAACATAAAATATAATACGTACTCCACAGTTGTTGTGGCCACGCATATCGTAACATAAAAACGCTCACAGGTTTGAATTACACGTAACATAAAATATAATACGTACTCCACAGTTGTTGTGGCCCCACGTATTATACGTAACATACATGTCTTATCTTTCTTAATGTATGAGATATTAATTAATATCATATACTTTTCTAACATGGCGTATGACTTGTAAATGGCACTAATATGATTTAATCATAAACATTTCATGGCATACATGTATCATATGGCATACTTAACATGGCATACTTATAACATACAATCATTGTATGACAGAAAAGATTATGTAACAGATAATATATTCATGAGAGATTAAATCATACATTAACAGATAAACATGTAATGACATAGCATGACATGGCATATACGAAACATACATACATAAATTAGTAGTTCTCTTACCCATCACACATACACAATAAACTGATAGTAAGTTAGAGGCTAACTTACCTCGATCGTCGCGTTCTATGAGAATAGAGCGCGAGACACGAGGAACTGCACAACAGCTGGAAGAGGAACACTCAAGTCCTTAAGATTTTCACTTCTGAACTCAATTGCCATATTGTAAGCACTTGCAACACCACGGCCAACTTGAGGTTTCACTATACTCGGAAGAGATAAATTGACTTCAGAAAGCCTTTGCACTAAAACAAGTTCATTAAAATTATCAATAACAACCAAACAAACAACTCATTTCTCAATCCATATACTCTTAGCCATAGTCAACCACAAGATGACACCAGTCATCCCGACTATAATCCATATCATCACTGCTTCGGGACACTGTCATACAGTTTCCCAACATTACACCATACGCTCCACACTTCTCTGCTACGCCATTCAACCCTTCGTGACACGCCATCCGGTGTATCACGACTTAGTACAGAGTACACTCACGTGAACTCTCTTCCATTCACACTACAAAACCCATCACTGCGATACACGTCTCACGGTGCATCGCTACGCGACACGGAGTACGCGCTACGCGTACTTCCTTCGCTACAACACTCATCAACACGATGCACATCACACGATGCATCGCCATACCACACGGAGTACACTACATGCGTACTCCCTTCCTTCTACGACCCACATCACTACAGCGCAGTCGCGCGGCGCGTCGCTGCATTACACAGAATACGCTACACGCGTATTCTCTTCACACAACCCGCCGTATCACATCTACGGCATCCATCTCACGCCTATACTTCACAGCACAGTCCACAAAACTACAAAATCAAGCCTAACACTTCACAACCACACTTCGTTTCACAACTACGCAGCGAACTCCACAAACACTAACTACACAGTCTACAGCCAACCAAATCAACTATGTTAAACATAAATAACTAAAGATAGAGGGTTAAGACGAGAGAGATGTGATTGCTGTCGGGAAAGAATCCAAAACTGATAATTTTAGCGGGCTGTTACATCCTCCCCTCCTAAAAAGAAGATTTCGTCCTCGAAATCGACGCAAGTACAAACGTAAAACACGCTTAAAACACTGTAGATAGTTTGAAAAAAAAGAACCGTCCGTCACCCGACAAGTGCTGCAAAGTCTAGGGGCCTACTCTATGAATTTAATACAGCTGGCGATTTGAACAAACGCCTGATGTTGATAACAAACGTGATTGAAGGCTTTGAGTTTCTATAAAGAAACAGGATCATCTTCATCCATCGTAAAGAAAAACATCGCTTCTTGACCTGTGTTTTGTTTTTCCATAACAAAATAATGGCTGGGCAAAACTCTTCCACTAATGTTCAGCCACCACCCAAAGCCCTAGCTACACCTCACCATACCCACCCTAAGCATCATCCAAGTGGTGCCAACATCAAGGGCAACCATCAAGTCATTCCACATCGCATCAAACGCACCAAATGATCACTTAGATTACCCTACTACTACATCATCATCATCTTCGTCATTTCATCACCCAAACACCAACCTTTTGTGGAAGGCCCAACAAGTTGGCAAGATCACTTGGTCATTATCCTCATCAAGGCAAGCTCGTGGTCCTTAGTGTTAGGGATAAGACCAGGGTCCCTAACATTAATTGGTGCTTTCATTGAGAGGGCAACCTTGCTTGGCGATTTTGAGAAGCTCACATTTCTCTAAAGAGGTAAACGACGCGTTAACCCAAACTTTGTGAATTGGTTGGGGGTCACAAAGTTTGGGTGAGACCCTCATGGATCTCAAAATTTTTGTTGATTGAATTGTTTATTGCACGAAGTTTGAGAGTTGCAGAGGAGAAAGGAGTAGTGTGATTGTAGGGGTCAACCACACAAGTTGGTGGAAGACCCAAGGTTGGACCTTTTGTGCAAGAGGGGTCGACCACCTTTGAAGGTGGGGGACCCAAGGTTGGACTTGTGAACTAAGAGCAAGCCCCACCCACCAAATTGCTAGCCATGAGTCGTGTGGTTCAAGAGGAGGAACAAGGTGGTTCCAACTGAGAATGCATAGAGGCCATAGAAAAGCAAGGCTTAAGGCTTGACAACTTCATCAATGAGGCTAAGACTAACTTGACCGAATTTACAATGTCCTTGGATGCTACCAATTGTGCAGTTGAGGAGAGTAGAAGGGACATGGAGACCTTAAAGAGGGAGACCAATGCAAGCCTTGAGATGCTTGAGAGGAGAATGGTGAAAACTAATTGGCAAAAACCACCACCAAGTTTGAATAGGCAAGGGCATGAGGCCCTTGTGGATGAGGCCGAGACAAGTGTCACGGGGTCCTTACGTGAGCTACCACAAAATGAGTTTAGAATGGGTGGTAGAATTGAAAACAATCAAGTTGTTGTTGAAAGATGGATCCCTAATGTTGACCAACCCACTAGAACTCATAGTGTGAGAGAAGAGTATCAAAATGTAAGGCTTGAGAGGCCACCAAGAGAAGAAGTTTTTGAGGGAGAGTTTGAGCATGAGCATGGTTATGAGAGGCCTTATGGCCGTGGAGGCCATTATGAGAGAAGAAGAGACCATCATGAGAGGGTATGATGTTGACCACCATGAAGATAGAAGGGGAAACCAGGCTTATGATCCAGGACCTAAAAGGCCAAATGTGGATTTTTCAAGTTTAATGGGAGAGATTCATATGAATGGCTTGACAAGGTTGACCACTACTTCCATGCATATGAGGTGTCTAGATATGAGAGGGTGTTGACGCCGTGTCTTTATTTGGAGGGGAAAGCAAATAAGTGGTGGAGGTGGATCCGGGACCAATATGAGAAGGAAATGAGAAGATTGGGTTGGACGGCTTTTGAGAAAGAGTTCCTCATGCAATTTGGGTCATCCCCTACCATTAACCACCATAGCCAACTTGCCAAGTTGAGGTAAGAAGGCAAAGTGCATAGTTACATTGAAGAGTTTAGGCAACTACAAACTCTTGTGAGAGGGTGGTCCGCGGAGACCCTTGTGGGCACGTTTGTGGATGGGTTGAAACCTTGGATAGCCAAGGAAATTAAGTTGAAGCAACCCTCTAAGATTCAATAAGCTATGAGGATGGCGAAGATCCTATAAGAGAGTACTAATATGGAGAAAACGTGAATCTAAGGAAATGGAGTGTGAGGTTACTACACCCTTGCAAACCAATGTTCCTTAGAAAGGTAAAAAGGAAAGAGGGAGTGCATCTAAATCTAAGCCACTTGAAGTGAAGAAACTTTCAAGAGAAGAGGTCCAATATAGAATAAAAAATGGCCTTTGTTTTAAGTGTGGAGAAAAATGGGGTATAGGGCACAAATGTAGATCAGGACAAGTGTACATGTTGGTTGATGAGAGAAGCGAGGAAGAGGATGATGGTTATTTTGTGGAATCCTCTAGCCAAGAGTACAATCAAGAGGAGACCAAAGTGAATAAAAATTATGAGGAGGTCGAGTTGTCCCTTAATACCTTGATGGGAACCCAAAAACATACCTCCATGAGGGTAATTGTGACGCCCCCAAATCCCCACGTACCAACACGGGGAATTCGAGATGTCCGGATGGTGACAACCCGGGTCACCATCCTATCGACGAGTGCCAAGAGTGTGTGCAAGCGACACATGTGCACAAGGAAATACGCAGCGGATAGCAAAGTCATAAAATTAAGTACCAGAATTTTTTCTTAAATAAAATACAAAGCGGTTCAACGATACATAATAAAATATTACAAGTCATAAATATTGTTTCAAAACCAAATACAAAGCATGAACTCCAACTCAGATCTCCGGCGGAGCCGCATCCTCGGGCTCAGCCTCCTCCTCATCCTCGAACTCTGCACCAAAATCTACGGTACCAAAATGGTGCCGCAGGTAAGTAAAATCCAAACACCACTAGATAAAAGCATATTAAACTCAAACAATATGCATGAATAAATGCCAATGCACAAAACTCACAAACCATATTTTTTTTCCACGCATGCCAAAAACCCATTTGGCTCAAAAACATAACCTTTAAACCAACCTCACCATTATCCCCGATAACGGCCCACACATACCGTTTAAAACCAAGCCTCGCCATTATCCCAGATAATGGCCCAAACCACCATTTTCCCAGAAAATGGATCACAAGTCCTCAACACAACCTCGCCATTTTCCCAGAAAATGGCCCGTATCCGAAAACCATAAAAACCAACCGATTATGCATGCACCATGATCTCCCCTAGGGATCATCCGCACACTCTGGCTCTGTGCCACACCGCAGGTAACGTCTACGCGTGTGACACCTACACGAGTGATGCCCAGACTCGCNTGCAGTTGAGGAGAGTAGAAGGGACATGGAGACCTTAAAGAGGGAGACCAATGCAAGCCTTGAGATGCTTGAGAGGAGAATGGTGGAAACTAATGGGCAAAGACCACCACCAAGTCTAAATAGGCAAGGGCATGAGGCCCTTGTGAATGAGGCCGAGACAAGTGTCACGGGGTCCTTACGTGAGCTACCACAAAATGAGTTTAGAATGGGTGGTAGAATTGAAAACAATCGAGTTGTTGTTGAGAGATGGATCCCCAATGTTGACCGACCCACTAGAACTCATAGTGTGAGAGAAGAGTATCAAGATGTAAGGCTTGAGAGGCCACCAAGAGAAGAAGTTTTTGAAGGCGAGTTTGAGCATCAGCATGGTTATGAGAGGCCTTATCGCCGTGGAGGCCATTATGAGAGAAGAAGAGACCATCATGAGAGAGGGTATGATGTTGACCACCATGAAGATAGAAGGGGAAACCGGGCTTATGACCCGAGACCTAAAAGGCCAAATGTGGATTTTCTAAGTTTAATGGGGGAGATCCATATGAATGGCTTGACAATGTTGACCGCTACTTCCATACGTATGAGGTGCCTAGATATGAGATGGTGTTGACACCGTGTCTTTATTTGGAGGGGAAAGCAAATAAGTGGTGGAGGTGGATCCGAGACCAATATGAGAAGGAAATGAGAAGATTGGGTTGAATGGCTTTTGAGAAAGAGTTCCTCATGCAATTTGGGTCATCCCCTACCATTAACCACCATGGCCAACTTGCCAAGTTGAGGTAAGAAGGCAAAGTGTATAGTTACATTGAAGAGTTTAGGCAACTACAAACTCTTGTGAGATGGTGGTTCGAGGAGGCCCTTGTGGGCACGTTTGTGAATGGGTTGAAGCCTTGGATAGTTAAGGAAATTAAGTTGAAGCAACCCTCTAAGATTCAATAAGCTATGAGTATGGCGGAGATCCTATAAGAGAGCAATAATATGGAGAAACGTCAATCTATAGAAATTGGGAGTGAGGGTACTACACCCTTACAAACCAATGTTCCTTGGAAAGGTAAGGAGAAAAGGGGGAGTGCTTCTAAATCTAAGCCACTTGAAGTGAAAAAGCTTTCAAGAGAAGAGGTCCAATATAGAATAAAAAATGGCCTTTGTTTTAAGTGTGGAGAAAAATGGGGCATAGGGCACAAATGTAGATTGGGACAAGTGTACATGTTGGTTGATGAGAGAATCGAGGAAGAGGATGATGGTTATTTTGTGGAATCCTCTAGCCAAGAGTACAACCAAGAGGAGACCAAAGTGAATAAAAATTATGAGGAGGCCGAGTTGTCCCTTAATACCTTGATGGGGACCCAAAAACATACCTCCATGAGGGTAATGGCATGTATAGGAACAATTGAAGTCCCTTTGTTGATAGATAGTGGCTCCACACACAACTTCATCAACTCCACCCTTGTTGCCAAGGTTGGGTTGAATCTGATTGCTATAGAGCCATTTGAGGTAAAGATGGTTAGTTGGGACAAGATGAAATGTGAAGGGCTAGTGAAAAAAGTAAAAATGAATGTGCAAGGAGTGAGAGTAGTGGCAGATTTACATATACTTCATTTGATAGAGCTTGGTGTTGTATTGGGCAAACCATGGCTCAAAGGCCTTGGAAGGGTAGTGCTTGACTACAACAAAATGACCATGGAATTCAAGATAGGGTCCAAGAAGAATGTATGGGTAACTTTAGCATCCAAGGAGGCCAAGTCGGGTGAGGTCTCAATGTTAGAAAAGTTGGGCAAAGGAGGGACACATTGTTTTGCCATAGAGCTGGCTAAGTAAGAGAATGAGGAGAGGGCATGGACATTTTCAAATTTAATCCTTGAGGGCAATAATGTTCTCGAAGAGAGGGGAAATGGTAGGACCCCATTAAAAAAAAAAAGGGTCAGCCTAGCCCACCCATGGGCTCATGCGTGCCATGGGTCAACTTGGGGGATGACAACTATGTTATTACTTATTGTTTATTTTAATTTAATTATTTATTTTCCAAGGGACCTATTGGGGGTTTCCAAATTGTAATCTTTATAAATAGGATCCTTTGTCTTTGCATTTACATCTTTTGGCAAATTCTCTAGAAGTGGATTATTTTGTTTAGGAGATCAACAATTGGCGCTAGGAACTTGGGCTTTTTGGGTGCAATTCTTGAATCCCAAAGAGAGGATCATACCTTGCAATTCGTGAATAGATGTGATTCATTTATCTTGATCTTGCAACTTGATGCAATTCGTGAATCCAAGTTGTTGTTATCCTTATTTTTATCTAGTTATCAATTCATGAGGTTTATTTCAACTATTGTGCAATCTGTGAATTATTAGTTGATTTGTTACTTTTTGTTCATTCAACTTCTTAAATATTTTACTTTGTTCTTTAGTGTTCATCATTTTGTTCTTGGTGTTCATTCTTCTATTGCTCATTTGATCCTTCTATATCCTCATCCTCGATCATTAAAGTGTTTGCCACCTTCCATAAATTATTCCCATCATTCCATACACATCTCTTGCCTTAGTTAGCAACTCTAGCCACCCTTCATCTAGTCTCACAAACCCTAGCTGAAACCACATAAATTCCCACAAGGTAATTCCTACATTTTAGGAATTTTCATCTCATCTTCCAAATCCTATCTTATCCCTTCATCTCCATCTTCAGCCAACTACTTTCCCAAATTTAAACTCAAATTCCAATCTCAACATTTTAGGAAATCCAATCCCTAAACTCACTCAATTTCTAGAATTACTTAAGTCGACCAAGACTTTCTCTACTTGCCAAAACCGAAACCCTATCTTTCATTGATAGATTCTTACAACTTAGGAATTCTCCATCAATCATCTCCATCTTTTGAAATCCTATCAAAGATCCTCATCCACTTGCCATATTCAATTCCTATCATCTCCAAATCCCTAAACTCTAGGAACAACCCTAGACTCATTCAAACACCATCCAACCTCATCTTCTTACCATATCCAAATCCTACATTCCTCATCTTACCTTAGCCAATCCCTAAAGTCAAAGTGCAATCTATCCTACACTCTAATCCTAATCCATCACTTCTCAATTTCATAATCCCCCTTAGCCACCATACAAAACCCTAGCTACACCTCACCATACCCACCCTAAGCATTATCCAAGTGGCGCCAACATCAAGGGCAACCATCAAGTCATTCCACATTGCATTAAACGCACCAAATCATCACTTTAATTACCCTATTATTACATCATCATCATCTTCGTCATTTCATCACCCAAACACCAACCTTCTATAAAAGGCAAAGCAAGTTAACAAGGTCACTCGGCCATCATCCTCACCAAGGCAAGCTTGTGGTTCTTAATATTAGGGACAAGATCGGGATCCCTAACAGGGGGACCCTAGGAGGAGGTAGGGATGGGGTTGAAAACTCCTCCCCGCACCATGCAGGGTGGGATATGAGGAAGGGTCCCCTGTCCAGCTCAATGCAATTAGCACCCCCTAATTCAACCCCTTTAGATAGTATGGCCTAAAAGTTGATTTTTCAATATTGATTTGATTGCTTGTGGCTGCTCATGATTATGATTGGTATCCATTCACGTTTGCTGAGAGGGCTCGAGGGGCAGAAGGCGACGCACGTTTTGCCATTTCTAATACCGTAGGCCATAAAGTAAAACTCACTGATGTAGCATCCTGGGATAAAAACTCGTCCATTTATCCCAAACCACAAAGGAATTTAGTGATGACTAGAACACAGGCAGTCCTCTACAGTATGGAAAAAATAAATAAATAAGAAAAAATACAGATACGCGTGTACAATTTGAGCAAGAAATAGTTTATTGCCACCCCATCTAGACCGATGTAAAGAAAGATGGCAAATATTAGAATGGACAACCTTAAAATTGACTCACTACTATGCATCAAAATATTGGTACAGGGATTAGCTTGATCCTGCCATAGATGAGCTACAGAAATCCAAGAAAAAGAAAGCTCAATGACAGATAGAATTTACCAAAAATGAGATTTAAAGGGGAAAGAAAAGAAAATTAACTTTCTAGTTCATTCCGTATCCAATCTTGTGAACACACCAACGCTTGGACTGTTTGTGGACTCAGTGAACTCCAATTTCGACGGAGCACCCTTCCTCCGGTGTTGAATGCAAACTCTGAAGTAAATTTGGACATGGGAACTGCCAACACATTCCGCGCCATCATAGATAAGATAGGATACCTAGGAGTGTGTACTTTCCACCAATTTAATATGTTGAAATCTACATTACGAGGAAAGAGGGGCTCCTCTAGATACTTGTCTAGATCCGATTTCATGCCTTCACCATGAGCAGTTTCATGCAGGTATTTGTCAAACCCCATCAGCCTATCCCTTGAAGCAGGTGAGGAACCACCCACTTGCCAGGACAGACCTTGATCAAGAGAAGCCAGTGGTGAGCAAATTGAATGTTCATTGTAAAGTTCCTTGACACAGTGAAAGACATCATCAACACGTTCTGAAGCACTGCTACCATAGATTTGTGGATAGTAATACTCTACCAGTTTCATCTTAAATCGAGGATCTAAGATGGCTGCAACTGCTAAACCAGAGCTGCATCTCTCCCAATATTCTTCAAACTTATTTCTCATCTTCGATGCCAAAGAACTTATACAATGATCTGAATTCTGGCACCATTCAATCAACTGCAAGTGAATATCACAGAGCTCAGGAAAATATATATTTGCTGTTGGAGACTTGCACTTTGTCAAAACATTCGTAACCTCAACAAAGAGCTTCAAGAAACTAGTAACAACACTCACTCTCTCCCACTCTGTGTCAGATGGGCACATTGTGTAGACAGGGTCATTTTCTTGCAAAAGAGAAAATGCCTCCCTGTATTCCAAGGCCACTTCAAGCATAATATATGTGGAGTTCCATCGCAATGAATTATCTAGACATAAGGACTTTTGACTTTGAACTTTAACTTCTTCAGCCACTTCATTGAACTTGGCTTGCATTGCTTGCGTACTTTTAAAGTGTTGAATGCTTTCCCGAATCTTATTGGTTACATCGGATAGTGCTTCCAAGGCATCCTGAACCATCAAATTGATAACATTTGCCACACAGCGTACATCAAAGAATTGACCATTACAATAAAGAAATCTGTTCTGGGACAGCCGGTCTCTGATTTTAAAGACAATGTTGTCGTTGGTAGAACAACTATCAAATGTCATGGAAAACAACTTACGGTCAATATCCCAATCCATCAAACATGTCATGATAACATCTGAGCGCATGTCTTCAGTATGGGAAGGATCAACCAAACTAAAATTTAGAACCATCTTCTTTAACAGCCAAGATTCATCAATGTAGTGTGCTGTCAAACACAAGTACTCAACGTCGCCATAAGCAGCCCACAACTCTGCAGTGAGGCTGATTTTTCCAGGCAATTTATCCAACACTTCGTTCACCTTCTGTTTCTCTTTCATGTAAATTTCAATACAATCAGCCTCAGCTTTACTAAATGTCACGAGCTCAAAAAGTGGCTGCATATTCTTAACAAATACTCTAAATCCAAAATGCTCAACCATGGCTAATGGATACCCATGTAAAATGATCATGCGAGCAAGATCAAATTGACTTCGCCTTTGATCGAAGCTACCGGTTCCACCGTTAACAAGCTCATCTTTCATATGTTGCTCTTGCTCAAATCTAACATTCGCAAGGCTGAGCATTTCATCCTTTCGCTGCTCTTGATCCAAATTTAAATTTGCCAGAGCTAGGGTCCTTTCTTTTTTCTTTTCCCTCGCTGCAATATATTGAGGTATGCCATGATTAGATCTTCTCTGGCACCTGATCAAATGATTCCTCAAATGCGATGTTCCGCTTGTACTTGATCCACTAAGTTTCTTTTTACAATGCCTACATACAGCCACACAGGTATCACCTTTCTTGACCCTATCAAAGTCATTCCATACAACTGATTTCAAACGGCTAGAATTGACTATTACAGCATCTGACAAATCCATAGCATGAACCTAATCTTTCACCGAAATCTGTCAATCAAAAATATATACAAATATGTTATGTTGATATATAAAAACTGAAAGAAAGCTAACAAAATCTATAAACTGCAGAACAAACAGTAAACTATGTGAGACATCATCACCAAAAAAAGAAGACAATAGTTGTTCATTTCCTATACAGTACAAAACCATTTCAAGCAGTATATTATTGAGAAACATGAAGCAAGTTATTGAAATCAAATGTAAAGCATAGAAGACAACTGGAACCAAATGGCAAATATAGATACCAAGAATCCAAGAAAAAAATATGGTACAGTTACTCAAACTTTAATAACAATTAGGAAAACTAGTAGTAAACGCGATTTTTTGTCCCTGGTTACATAGAAATGTTGATTAGTTATAACATGAGAAAAGAACAGGAGACAATTAAGAAGAGAAGGGTAAGAGATGGTAAGAGAGATTAGGGAGATGGTAAGAGAGATTTAAAAGAAACAATTCTCAAAAGTTTCTAAGCATATTCAATGCATTAATGGAAAGCTTACAAAAAATCCCTAGATCTTGCACAAGATTATCAAAAGATGTCCCTAGATTTGGAAAGAAGGTTACTCTGAATTTTTAAGCAGTCTCAACCAAGTCTTTTTTTATTTTTTCATCTTTTTGATTGAGTCAAATATCGGGTTTATTGGTAAGTCTAATACCAGCTCAAGAAACATGTCATGGACAAGGTTATTCATTAAAGATTTGCAGAAACTATGGATGAATAAGATGGTCTTGAAATGGACGCCAAAACAACAATTAACTCATCCTGGAATTAGATTTTCTTTCCTATATATGTTTAAGCAAATAGCCAAGTCAATTTGGAAATAAATCCTCTTTCATCCAACCAATCTACATCCACCTTTTTGAGAACACCTTCCCAAATTGACTTGGCTATTTGCTTAANTAAATCATCAATGCAATTGGATACCTGCAGGGAAGTGGAATAAAGACTTAAAATAGGCAGGTTGATTAGAGAAAGTGCGCTTTATCAGAGTTATTCTATCACCTTTGGACAAATAAATCCTCTTTCATCCAACCAATCTACATCCACCTTTTTGAGAACACCTTCCCAAATTGACATGGCTATTTGTTAAACATATATAGGAAAGAAAATCTAATTCCAGGATGAGTTAATTGTTGTTTTGGCGTCCATTTTAAGACCATCTTATTCATCCATAGTTTCTGCAAATTTTTAATGAATAACCTTCTCCATGACATGTTTCTTGAGCTGGTATTAGACTTACCAATAAACCTGATATTTGACTCAATCAAAAAGATGAAAAAATAAAAAAAGACTTGGTTGAGACTGCTTAAAAATTCAGAGTAACCTTCTTTCCAAATCTAGGGACATCTTTTGATAATCTTGTGCAAGATCTAGGGATTTTTTGTAAGCTTTCCATTAATGCATTGAATATGCTTAGAAACTTTTGAGAATTGTTTCTTTTAAATCTCTCTTACCATCTCCCTAATCTCTCTTACCATCTCTTACCCTTCTCTTCTTAATTGTCTCCTGTTCTTTTCTCATGTTATAACTAATCAACATTTCTATGTAACCAGGGACAAAAAATCGCGTTTACTACTAGTTTTCCTAATTGTTATTAAAGTTTGAGTAACTGTACCATATTTTTTTCTTGGATTCTTGGTATCTATATTTGCCATTTGGTTCCAGTTGTCTTCTATGCTTTACATTTGATTTCAATAACTTGCTTCATGTTTCTCAATAATATACTGCTTGAAATGGTTTTGTACTGTATAGGAAATGAACAACTATTGTCTTCTTTTTTTGGTGATGATGTCTCACATAGTTTACTGTTTGTTCTGCAGTTTATAGATTTTGTTAGCTTTCTTTCAGTTTTTATATGTCAACATAACATATTTGTATATATTTTTGATTGACAGATTTCGGTGAAAGATTAGGTTCATGCTATGGATTTGTCAGATGCTGTAATAGTCAATTCTAGCCGTTTGAAATCAGTTGTATGGAATGACTTTGATAGGGTCAAGAAAGGTGATACCTGTGTGGCTGTATGTAGGCATTGTAAAAAGAAACTTAGTGGATCAAGTACAAGCGGAACATCGCATTTGAGGAATCATTTGATCAGGTGCCAGAGAAGATCTAATCATGGCATACCTCAATATATTGCAGCGAGGGAAAAGAAAAAAGAAAGGACCCTAGCTCTGGCAAATTTAAATTTGGATCAAGAGCAGCGAAAGGATGAAATGCTCAGCCTTGCGAATGTTAGATTTGAGCAAGAGCAACATATGAAAGATGAGCTTGTTAACGGTGGAACCGGTAGCTTTGATCAAAGGCGAAGTCAATTTGATCTTGCTCGCATGATCATTTTACATGGGTATCCATTAGCCATGGTTGAGCATTTTGGATTTAGAGTATTTGTTAAGAATATGCAGCCACTTTTTGAGCTCGTGACATTTAGTAAAGCTGAGGCTGATTGTATTGAAATTTACATGAAAGAGAAACAGAAGGTGAACGAAGTGTTGGATAAATTGCCTGGAAAAATCAGCCTCACTGCAGAGTTGTGGGCTGCTTATGGCGACGTTGAGTACTTGTGTTTGACAGCACACTACATTGATGAATCTTGGCTGTTAAAGAAGATGGTTCTAAATTTTAGTTTGGTTGATCCTTCCCATACTGAAGACATGCGCTCAGATGTTATCATGACATGTTTGATGGATTGGGATATTGACCGTAAGTTGTTTTCCATGACATTTGATAGTTGTTCTACCAACGACAACATTGTCTTTAAAATCAGAGACCGGCTGTCCCAGAACAGATTTCTTTATTGTAATGGTCAATTCTTTGATGTACGCTGTGTGGCAAATGTTATCAATTTGATGGTTCAGGATGCCTTGGAAGCACTATCCGATGTAACCAATAAGATTCGGGAAAGCATTCAACACTTTAAAAGTACGCAAGCAATGCAAGCCAAGTTCAATGAAGTGGCTGAAGAAGTTAAAGTTCAAAGTCAAAAGTCCTTATGTCTAGATAATTCATTGCGATGGAACTCCACATATATTATGCTTGAAGTGGCCTTGGAATACAGGGAGGCATTTTCTCTTTTGCAAGAAAATGACCCTGTCTACACAATGTGCCCATCTGACACAGAGTGGGAGAGAGTGAGTGTTGTTACTAGTTTCTTGAAGCTCTTTGTTGAGGTTACGAATGTTTTGACAAAGTGCAAGTCTCCAACAGCAAATATATATTTTCCTGAGCTCTGTGATATTCACTTGCAGTTGATTGAATGGTGCCAGAATTCAGATCATTGTATAAGTTCTTTGGCATCGAAGATGAGAAATAAGTTTGAAGAATATTGGGAGAGATGCAGCTCTGGTTTAGCAGTTGCAGCCATCTTAGATCCTCGATTTAAGATGAAACTGGTAGAGTATTACTATCCACAAATCTATGGTAGCAGTGCTTCAGAACGTGTTGATGATGTCTTTCACTGTGTCAAGGAACTTTACAATGAACATTCAATTTGCTCACCACTGGCTTCTCTTGATCAAGGTCTGTCCTGGCAAGTGGGTGGTTCCTCACCTGCTTCAAGGGATAGGCTGATGGGGTTTGACAAATACCTGCATGAAACTGCTCATGGTGAAGGCATGAAATCGGATCTAGACAAGTATCTAGAGGAGCCCCTCTTTCCTCGTAATGTAGATTTCAACATATTAAATTGGTGGAAAGTACACACTCCTAGGTATCCTATCTTATCTATGATGGCGCGGAATGTGTTGGCAGTTCCCATGTCCAAATTTACTTCAGAGTTTGCATTCAACACCGGAGGAAGGGTGCTCCGTCGAAATTGGAGTTCACTGAGTCCACAAACAGTCCAAGCGTTGGTGTGTTCACAAGATTGGATACGGAATGAACTAGAAAGTTAATTTTCTTTTCTTTCCCCTTTAAATCTCATTTTTGGTAAATTCTATCTGTCATTGAGCTTTCTTTTTCTTGGATTTCTGTAGCTCATCTATGGCAGGATCAAGCTAATCCCTGTACCAATATTTTGATGCATAGTAGTGAGTCAATTTTAAGGTTGTCCATTCTAATATTTGCCATCTTTCTTTACATCGGTCTAGATGGGGTGGCAATAAACTATTTCTTGCTCAAATTGTACACGCGTATCTGTATTTTTTCTTATTTATTTATTTTTTCCATACGTAGAGGACTGCCTTGTTCTAGTCATCACTAAATTCCTTTGTGGTTTGGGATAAATGACGAGTTTTTATCCCAGGATGCTACATCAGTGAGTTTTACTTTATGGCCTACGGTATTAGAAATGGCAAAACGTGCGTCGCCTTCTGCCCCTCGAGCCCTCTCATGCAAACGTGAATGGATCCAATCATAATCATGAGAGCCACAAGCAATCAAATCAATATTGAAAAATCAACTTTTAGGCCATACATCTAAAGGGGTTGAATTAGGGGCAGAGGAACTTTTATGGGGTGGCAAGGGAGAGGAGCTGGAAGCCTGGAATTCCGCCTAGTGACTCCCCCAAGATGTGCTCCTAAATATCTAAGGGCAGGTGCCACCCCATCCCCATGGGCAACACAACAGTGTCCTGAGGGAGGAGTTTAGAGGCCTTATAGTAGCACAGACTTCTTTTTCTTTCTAGGTCATGCAAAGGGGGCCAGTCCAAGATCGAACTGTTGGTAATTCTACTTTCTAATAGTTGTTAATTCCACAGCTCTGGAGGAGAATTCCATAAATTGAGGCTAAATACATAAATTATATATTTGTTGAATCATCCGACTCATTGAATTGGCTCCTATTCAATTTCGAACCTGATTCCGATTTTTAAGCCTTGCCTGCCAATATATCATGGTGCTCTTTTTTAGTGTCTTTCTCTATATTCGCTGAACACTTCCAATACCTCACCATGGCAGAGATTTCACAGCTCGATTATAGCAACTCGACTTTCTTTGCAGCTTTCGAGCCCCTTCGGTATTATTATTAAGATAGGGCATTGGGCGCTCTTGTGCAATACGCCTGAATAGCCTTATCTTCCTTGCTCTTGTTTTTTAAAGAAATTGCTTGAGCGACTTTAAAATCTTACCTTTAGCAACGACAAGAGTCTTGGGATATAAGAAACTTTATTACATTCAACTAGGCCCTCTTCAGAACGTGGCTATGGATGTATTGTGATACCCCATATGATAAGTATAAGGATAGGTTGTGTATGGGATCCAACATTGCTTGGGAATGAGAAGTTCTTGCTCTTTATAAGGTTCCAATGGGGCTCCGATTATATCATTGACTAGTCATTTTAGAGTATAAGTCATGTGGTTTAGACCTTCCATTGGGACATTACAAATAGTATTAGAGCCTATCACAACCAGAAATGTGAAACTTGAGCTGTCCCACCTACGACGAACTGACCCAGCGAGGAAGTCTGAAATTTAAGGGGGTGATTGTGATTTCCTAAATGATAAGGATAAGAGTAGGTGGTGTATGGGATCCCACATTGATTGGAAAAGAGAAGTTCTTGCTCTTTATAAGGTTCCAATGAGGCTTCAATTATATCATTGACAAGTCATTTTGGAGTATCGACCACATGGTTTAGGCTTTCCAATGGGATGTTACATGTATGCGACAAAGAGAGAACCTACAGAGAATGGTGATCAATGCGATATGATAGTTGATGGAGCTGTAATGAGGTGAATGGAACACGTGGTTGGACCATGAAAAGATATTAGAATCGGCTCAAGGGTGTTTTAAAAAATTATCATATATGTGGTGGTCGGTGGGAGATGATCCAAAATAAAGTTTTGATAGGATGTGAACCCTTAGGAGTTGGCACAAGTGGTAAAGGCTTTGGGCTTGGGGGTATGCTCTCCCTAGGTCTAAGGTTCAAACCCCCTTGGGTAACAATCTTTAGGGGTCATCGGACTGAGGGATTTTCTCCTTGAATTACCTGAGGTGCACTTGCGAGAAACTCCACGCCGATGGCCTGTGCACCCTCGGGATTAGTCAGGATGCTGTTCCTGGACACTCGATGCCAACAAAAAAAAAAAAAGTTTTGATAGGATGTGTGGTGTGAAAATCACCCTCTTACCAGGGCATTCCCATATCTATTTTTCCCTGCTCGGTCTAAGGATGCCTTTATAATAGAGAATATAAAGCTTCCAAATAGACTTCCTCAATGTGTAGAAAATTTTAACAGAGAAGCACAAGATTGAGAAATCATTCTACGCTACTCAATTGTATTATGTGTGTTTGAAAAAAAAGATGGGCTTGAAATGCGATGGGAAGGGGTGTAAGAATTTCCATCCAAACCGAAAAAACCAACCAATTTCAGTTAGTTTGGACCGAACCAATTAAGGAACCGGTTGGTCTCGGTCCAAGAAAGTAGAGAAAATTGGTTTTCGGCCCTTTCACCCAAGACCAGACTAGATCAACCGAGTTTACAATATAAATTTTTAAATATTTTTTTATATGATATTTTAAAATTTTTTAAAGTAGTTGTATAAATTGAAAGCAAGTCATTATGTATGTTTCTTCTAACTAATTATAAGTAATTATGTAATTTTCTTCTAACCTAAGTATTTATGCTTAAATTATAAAAAATATTAACATGCTAAGAATTTTAAGACAAGGTATTAACTATTAATTATTGATAGTACACATATTGATAACATTATTAATTTATTACACTTAATTAAAATACATGATTAGTTAAGTATACTCTTGGTTAGAGAACTTAGATTAAATATTCACTTAATTACTTTTTTTCATCATTTTATACAACTTTTTTTGTCAAAAACTTGGAAAAATAAATAAAAAAAGACTCGGACCGAAATACCCAAATAAGACTGATTGGACCAAACCAAATCGGTCTTGGTCTGGTGTTTTGGTGGACCAAAAGAATTGGTCCGGTCCAAAATTCTCCTCCAAGATTGATTGGACCAGACCGAGTACACCCCTAGCTATGCATCAAATCCAAAATGGGATTGTTTGAAGTCAAGTTCTATAATGTATTGATCTATCGCAATAGTGTTATCCACTCATGGAAGTCATAGTAGAAGTAAGGCCCCCTAAGAATAGCCCTTTTTTAGGGCTACATTAGGTACGAACCTTACCTTTTAAGTGCTTATCGACAAGACATGCTGTGATGATTGAATGGTGCTGCACATGCAAAAAGGTAAAGGAAACAGTGGATCATCTCTTACTTCATCACCAGATAGCTTGTACTTCGTGGCAAGCAGTTTTTGGCCTCTTTGAGTTCATCTAAGTGATGCTGAGGAGGTAGATCTATAAGAATGTTTGAAATGTCGATGTGGGAGTGAACACATTAGGCTATGGTGGAAAATAATTTCCAATATGCTTATTGTGGAGATTGGAGTGAATGAAATGATCAAAATTTCAAAGAACACAAGGATAATGGATGATCTGAAAGCTTTCTTCTTTAATAAGCTATACTCTTGAATGATTGCTTATTTATGTTTCTCTATCTTTAGCTTTTCAGCCTTTTACTTTCTTTAGATAGGTAGATCCAATGTATGCTCATGTGTACTTAGGGGATGCCTAGAGAATGAGATGAGATGAGAATTTTGTGAATAATAGTAAGATTGTTTGTGAATAGTAGTAAGATAGCTTGAGTTAAGTATTTATTGGGTTTTGGGAAATGAGAGATAAAAAGTGATTTTTTTTTTATAAAGTTATAATGTTGTCAAAATATAATTTTTTAATATTATTTTTGTTTTGGGATTTGAGAATGTTGAATTTTTTTTTTGTTTGAAACTTTGGGAAAGTTTAAATGATTACTTTGAAAAAGTTGTAGTGATTAGTTTGGAAGTGTTTGTATTTAAATGATGTTTGGGAAGGAATAAGATGGGATGAGATGAGATGAGATGGGATGGGATGGGATATGTTTCCAAACATCCCCTTAGATAGTGCCTTTATGATCATTAATTAAATTTATCTTACTTGTACAATAAAATAAATTTAAGCTAATAGCACATAGCTGGACTAGAAACACATATCCTCATGGTAAACAATTAATCAATTCAGGGTTCCAATAAATATATATATATTTTTTGATAATAAGTATTCAGGGTTCCAAATTTAACTATCCAAAAACTTTACCTAAAAAAAATTCTCACAAAAGCCCACATCCTAAAACTACTAGAGCAAAGACCACAAATGAAGGTTGTTTCTTATTTAGTACACTAATGCTTCTACACAACAACCTTCAAAAGACCACAAACGAAGGTTGTTGTGTAGAAGCTTTAGTATACTCAAAAGGTTTGATGTTCCTTAAACCCCAACTAATTGATATATAATTTATTCAAGCATCAATGACAATTCATATGCTCAAACCGTAAGCTTGACACCTGTATAGAACCTTCAATGCCCCATACAACATGCAAATAACTAAAGCAGTTCCATCCTTTGATATTCTTAATGAGTGTCTCTCTATCATTTCTGTAGCCACCCAAGCATGTCCCATTAGTTTAATAAATTCTACTAACTTTGAAATTCAAATATATAATAAACTTAAATTTAAGGCCCAACAGAAAAAGGCTATAGGCTTAGTAGATGACTTTCCACTGGAGTTCGCAGCAAAGAAAAATCAAGACTAAGGCTCCTATTAAGTAATACCCCAAATTGAGCATACAAGGCTAGGAGGGTGGTGAATGCAATTGCAATGTCTGGCATAGAGAAATTCTTGTGCTTTAAAAGATTTCATTGGTATCCTACTGTAACTCTGACAAGTTTTTTTGAAGTATAAGCCCATATGAAGTTTGGACTTTTCTTGGTTTAAAACTAAAATTTTAATGACAATAAGAAGGTGGATAGCATATACAATCTATAATGAGATGAGCATTATAACTAGTGATTCAAAACATAAAATTATTTTTTATTTTGACAAGTGATTCAAGGTGTAAATTTATTAAATAACCAATTGTTTAAAGAAGACCTTCTGCAAAGACAGCCATGTTTGGGAAGTGAGATGAGTTCAAAACATCTCATCTCATCTCAAAACTTTTCATAATTTCCTTTCCAAACATCACTTAAACACAAAACATTTATCAATTTCAAATCTTCAATTTTTTCATATAATCATTACCTAATCATTATATCTTTCCCATACTTTCAAACAAAACAGAAAAAACAATACAACTTTTTAAAATTTCAAAACAATATAATAATATTAAAAAATAATATTCAAACAATTTTTTAACTTTATAATATTTTTATTCAACTTTTTCTCTCTTATTTCCTAAAACCCAATAAAACGTCTTAACTCAAACCATTTCACTACTATTCACAGAATTCTCCCGTAACGCCCCAGTATAAGGCTCAAATCACTTAGCCTATACTCCAAAAAGACTAATCAATGATACAATTGGAGTACCACTGGAACATTATAAAGAGCAAGAACTTTTCATTCCCAAGCAATGTGAGATCTCCCATACACCACCTACCCTTATCTTTATCATATGGGGTATCACATCTCCTCACATCTCATTACCAAAACATGCCTTTGATGATGAAAATAGAAAATGTATAAGAACTAACCAAAAAAAATATATATTTTACATCACAGGATTGAATTTAGTCATGCCCGAGTGAGGGGTAAATGAATGATGGAACAACAATTTTCTACGAAAATCTCGACCAAATATGTGATACATGAATTCAAAGATCTGCTATTGAGTAAATACCAAACTTTTTGGGAATGCTTGCCTAAATAGATTTTTTTTATAAGTTCTTGCTTGCTTAAATAGATGACAACTTTTTAGTACTAGATTATACAAAGCTCAATTCAAGTGCTAAAATTAGTAAAAATGTTGACTGGAAAATATTTGTAAAAAATCATCCACACAAAATGAGATAAACACCTCTTGTGGGTTTTGGGGACACCATAAGAGCACTTAATCGCTAAAACAAAGTGGAGGGTGCGATAGCTGTTCAAAACTCACTGTTGCATGTGTACCCATTTTGGGAAGTAAAGTGCATGTAACTTACTGACAATACAACCAGGAAAAAAGAAAAGAAAAAAAGAAGAGATTATAAGATACCACTTCCCACTTTACATTTGATGATGCATATAAAACAAACTTCGAAGTAAAATTCATGAAACCCTTTGCTTTTGCATAAATATGGAAAGATATCTCGGTCATCATCAACATAAGAGTACAGAAATATATATTTTCCCATGATTTTCTTGTCTCTTTTTTGTGTTAGGAGTTCCTCTTTTATACTTCCTATGTGCTTGAGCTACACCTTAGGCATTTCTAATAAACTTCCAAGAGAGAGAGAGAGAGAGATGAGGAAATAAAAAGATGTTATCGGTTCCTTCCAATAATACACTACTGAAAACTGAATGGACAAAATATCCTCAAAACATGCTAAAATTTTCCTCGAAATGAAAAGCCTACCTTTATAAGTCTTAATTTAATTTAAAAATCCGACATAACCAAAACAAGGACAGCAGCAACAAAGAAAATTAACAGAATAAACTGAAAACTATATTTTTCAGTTTTGCACTGGGAACAATTGGAAAACCCTTGGTCAAATGACTATTCGGCTCCACACTAGTAATTCAACAGTTTCAAAGCAATAATGAACCACAACAATGGGAATTGAATCAGAGAACCGAAAACTAGACATATATAACGAAAAAAAAGAGTTAACCAAGAAAAAAGGATGTGCCATTAGTATCAACGGAATCTGGTTTGTTTTCCCACTCAATTTATCCTCATCTTTCCCTCTCACTTCTGTTTTTACGTTAATTTTTCTGATTTCAGTTCGTCAGGAACTGGGGGTTTTTAACCATCTGGTATCAGAGCAATTATAATCTTTACCTACGGATTTCTCGGTAACCGTTCGAATCCATTAAACACAAACAAGAAGAACAAAAAGCAGAAGGTCCGAACCATACGCTGTAGCAAGATGAAGCTTGTGAGCGGCGTTAGGGTGCTGTGCGAAGTGGTGAACCGTGGGTTTCCGTCGGTAGTGGCGCGTGCTGTCCCGAGCCGTGCGAGTGGAGTCGGGTTTGTGGGTATTGGTGAAGCGGAGGATTGCGTCGGTGCTTTTCTGTGAAGCGGCTGCGCGTAGGTTCCGCCGTACGTTGACGACGGCGTGCGACGTGGTGACTGTACCGCTCCGTTCTGGGGAGGACCGGTTTTCAAACAGAACCAAATAACAAAAGAAATCGTGAGAAGTGTCTTGTGGGAGGAGCCCGTTTGGCAGCTGGTTTTGTACTGGGAATGTCGTAATCCTATAATTACGCTTGGCAACGTTTAGGGCTATTTTGTTGTCACAATCATTTTCATCCTCTTAATTTTTTAAAATTTTAAAATAATACTAATATTAAAATATATATAAATTCTCTAATAATATTTTATTCAATTTTTAATTTTTATCTCAGCTCATCTTATCTATTAAGTAGTACACATAACGTGAACCGCATTCTCTTTTATTTGTAATTTGGCACAAAGCTTCTTCCAGCTAACAAAACAGATAATGCCATATATTTTTTGGAGTGTGTAGTTCTCCGCATACATCTTTTGAAAATAAGTAAGGGTTACTATTAAAAAAATAATTATTTTTTTTTATATGAGTATCAAATTTACCCAACTTTATCAAATGGAATGCGTGAGAAATGTATACTTTAGGATTATAAATATCATTTCTTTAAAAAAATCCTCGAAGAAAAAAAAATGGTAATACACAATCTTAGAGTGTAAAGTTCTTGCGTACTCCATTTAAAAAAATGTGGAAGCCACTATTAAAAAAATAAAATTTTCACGTAGGTCTTAAATTTACCCATATTTTTTAAAGGGAGTACGCTGAAACTACAAATATCATTTTTCGAAAAAAAAAAAAAAANTTGCGTCGGTGCTTTTCTGTGAAGCGGCTGCGCGTAGGTTCCGCCGTACGTTGACGACGGCGTGCGACGTGGTGACTGTACCGCTCCGTTCTGGGGAGGACCGGTTTTCAAACAGAACCAAATAACAAAAGAAATCGTGAGAAGTGTCTTGTGGGAGGAGCCCGTTTGGCAGCTGGTTTTGTACTGGGAATATCGTAATCCTATAATTACGCTCAGCAACGTTTAGGGCTATTTTGTTTTCACAATCGTTTTCTTCTTATTAATTTTTTAAAATTTTAAAATAATAATAATATTAAAAAATATATATTCTAATAATATTTTATTTAATTTTTAATTTTTATTTCAACTCATCTTATCTCATATACAAAAACAAACGAAACTAAGTGGTACACATAGCGTTAGGCCTGCAACCCGGCTTGGTTCAGACGGGTTTATGCCCGACCCGACCCGAACATATGCATATAAGGCGCCAAACCGACACAGTCCGATCCGAACAAATGAAACCGGGTCGAACCCGCACAACCCGAAAAAACCAAAAAACCTTCTTTCTGCACATCAATTTACAAAAGCTCTAAATCTCATATCTCCGTCATCCTCAAGAAAAGACCCAAAAAAGTTACTTGCAGAAAAGAAAAACGATTCACACATCCCTTCTGCACTACTACCGCCACTCACACATTCAATGTAAACCACTCAACCCAGCCACCGCAAGAAGCAGGCACGCAGGCATCCACGTTCCATCGCCAAGTCAACTGGGTAAGCCACCCACTGCTGCCGAGTCCTCTCCTGCACGAAGGAAACCACCGTATGTGAAGCCTCCTCCACATAACCATCTCTGATTTTATGCATGAAAACAGAGTATTTATGGTGCTCTCAGCCGATTCTCGACAGTGGCCTAGGACGCTGCCCACACTTGGGGTTGCCTCCATCTACAGAAGGGCCGCCGAGTAGCAACTCACCTCCCCCAGGCATCGCACGGTGAGTTCTCCGCTACCTCTCGACACGACATGATTTTCTCTCACTCTCTGTTCCCTCTATTGCTTATCTCTCAGTCAGCTCCCTCTCTCATTTTTCTCTCACTCTCTCTCTCTCTGTTCGCTTATCTCTCAGCCATCCACGTTCCATCGCCAAGTCGACCGAGAGGCTTTTAACATTTCATCGGGTGAATTCTGGCAATGATATCCTGTTGTTTGGCTAAAGGGAAAAAAGAAATAGAAAAACTAGATAAAGATGATGGTTGTTTTTTGGAGACGGATAAGAAGGGCTGGACAAATAAAAATAAGTACCTAAAAGCCCAGACGAAGTCGTCCTTGCCGTCGGTGAACCTGAGAGAATTGAAGCAGGTTCGAGTTCGGGGTTGTGCTCGGATTGTGAGCACGAGAATGAGCAAGTGTCAGCCTTCGTCGTCGACTGTGGCCCAGAGAAAACCCATGGAGTTGGTGGGTGTCTCCATTGAGGTCCCAAGGAGGAACGAAAGCTTCAGGGTAGAGATGAAGCGTTGCACAGAAGAATGGGGTTAGGGTTTGAAATGAAGATGAAAAGCCGGACGGGTTGCACTTTCGCCCAATAAATAGCGGGTCGAACCCGTTGTTACTAAAATTCGAATTTAACGGACGGGTTGGGTCGGATTAATCGGACGGATCTGGTTATGATGTATTTTTGCACAGCCCTACATAGCGTGAACCGCGTTCCCTTTTAGTTGTAATTTGGCACAAAGCTTCTTCTAGCTAACAAAACAGATAATGCCAATATATATTTTGGAGTGTGTAGTTCTCTACATACATCTTTTGAAAATAAGTGAAGGTTACTATTAAAAAAATAATTTTTTTTTTTTTTCATATGAGTATCAAATTTACCCACTTTTATCAAATGGAATGCATGGGGAATGTATACTTTAGGACTATAAATATCATTTCTTTAAAAAATCATTGAAGAAAAAAAAATGGTAATACACAATCCTAGAGTGTAAAGTTCTTGCGTACTCTATTTAAAAAAATGTGGAGGTCACTATTAAAAAAATAATTTTTTTATGTAGATCTTAAATTTACCCATATTTTTTAAAGGGAGTACACCGAGACTACAAATATCATTTTTCGAAAAAAAAAATTACCCTAAATATACATACTATGTAGTGGTGTAAGAAAAAAATCGAAAAATTGATTTAATACATATTTGGTCGATTTTGGTTCCTAGGAGTCGAAATCAATTAGAAACCGCTTTCATACCCTTTTTCAATAGTTTATAACCAAATTGGATAAAACCAAACCGAAATAAATATTTGAATTTTAAATTATATATATTATAATTTTTTAAATTCTTATGCTATTTATTAGGGTGGGCTCCATTTCCAACAAAGTCAGAATGGTCAACTATGACCTTCGACTTCTACTAGGGTTAGTTAGAGGCTAGTTGTAGCTCTGACTTTGATCAAAGCGAGACTCCAAAGTCGGTGCCAAAGCCCAACTCGAAGTTGGGTAGGTCCAATGGTCCATTGTGTCGGGTTAGGCCAAAACAACCTCAGAAAAAATGCTTAATAAAATGATGTGCTCTTCTATTACTTTCTATTACTAAATATCTAAAACAATAATTCCATCCTCGACCTCTTTAGGCTTAGTTTGGATATTAAAATCATCTCAAGTTATCTCATCTCATTATTACAATTTTTACAAATTTTCATATAAAATACAATAAACAATTTAACTTGTTCAAATCTAATAATAATAATAATATTAAAAGTAAATATTTTAACAATATTTTATTTACCTTTCATTTAAAACTATATGATCTTATCTCACTATCCAAACCCTACCTTAAACTCCACAAAAGAGAAATAAAATTAGATGATTATTTGAGATGATCAATCAAACCAATAAACAATAATAAATTAATAATAGATGATCATTATAAGAACCAAGAAACAAATAAGCAAACATGACACCAATATCTATAATGTAAATTAAAAGACATCATCATCAATAAAATTATAAATTATATTATTACAATCCATCTATAATAAAAAAGCAAATAGCCAAATATAAAAAATAGAATCATAAACATTAAAACAAAATCATGCAACACAAGATCTTAATGCACTACAAAGTGCAAACATTACACAAGAACACACTCACTAACGAGTATTTGTTGCTGTAGATGGATATTACAAAGTTACAAGTTACAACTCTCTTTGGGACTCACTTCCATAATTACATCAATTTAACAACCAAAGTTATAAACCAGTGACACCACAACCATTCAAATGTTACAAAGTATCATAATTGTTTCCAAAACAATGAAAACTAACAATCCCAACTACAACTGCATCCAAATGCATAGTTCTCACCCAGTTACCAACTTCAACTCCAAATATCATGCCTTGTTTTGAAAATTAAATAAAATTAGACATTACACTACATAGCTAAAGGATAATACTTATAGTAAAGTTAACATAAAAGTTAATGATGCCATTCATGATTCATCTATCAGACTCACTCTCATAATGTCACTATCTCAATCCTCTGCAAGTATTGTGGGGTTCACAAATAGCTCTACAAAATAATAAAAATTATAAGCTAAATAATTAAAACAATAAAAATATCTAATTAATCATTTAAAAATTAAGGCTAAAAGTCTAAAGTTACCCGACTCAAATATATAACTCTCAGCATCATTAACACTATCTAGTCCAATTGGCATTGACCTTAGCCAATTCTGTGTGTAAATAAGTGCCTCCATAGTTCTCAGAGCCAATGAACTCTGATAAGAATCCAATACACAACTTTCGGTGCTAAACGCCAACTCAAAGGCAATTGTAGTGTTAGGAATGACCAACACATCCCTAGCTACTCAGGATAGGACTAGAAACTTGGTGGAATGAAAATTCTACAAAATTAAGATATTAAATGTATCACTAGGTGCCTCGATATCATCCATAAAATATTATTCAATTTTAGATTTACATTACACAATATTCCTTAATGCTCAGATTTGATGATACACTCGCATTAAAACTGCTAAATTCAGAGCATGTGTTATCTAATGAAGAAGTCAAACCTGTTGGTCTTGAGGAATTTCTACCTGCGCTTGAAGACTGATCACTGTTGTTGTAATGGCTATATAAGGCTTTAATATCATTCTTCAATGTTCTAATGAACTGATCAACCTTCTTATTACCGAGTACATCCCTAATCTAAAACTCTACAGTAACCAACTTATATTGGGGATTAAGAATCGCATCCACAAATAAGAACTTGTTTATTTTCTTAACATCCACCAAATATTTATTATACTTGGACTTCTTCCCCATAGCCATAATCATTTAACAACTCAACACTACTTTTCACAACTTCTTTGCAAGTGGTCATAAAGCCCCAAAAGCTCCTTAAAGTACAAGTTGCAGTATAATATAAACTACCAGATATGCGAATAGTAGTATCGTAAAAAAATTTAAAAAACTGAACAAAGTACCTCTCATTATCCCAATCACTAGTGCCTAGTGGTCCTAGCCCCTTTCTCCCCGTTGTGTACTCCAATGCTGTGTACTCCGACAAAATATGATATAGACTTCCATCCTCCTGAAGGCTCTTTGATACTTTTTTGCTACATCCAACATCGTGTATGCCGAGTTCTATCTAGTGGGAACACCCAAGGTCAACATACTAACACATGTGATTTTTAGTCGTCCGGCATCGAACTTAAACTTGTCAAGCCTTTGGGGGCAAGCCTTGATGTACTTGATAATATTGCAGACCTTGATAATTGACTCATCAACTTCCTTCAGACTCTCATTGACTATAATTTTGATAATGTGAGCACAATATCTAACATGTATAAACTCATGGTCATGAATTGTATCTTCTAAGATTGTAAATTTCACTTCAACTAATCAATTGCACTAGCATTGTCAACTGTGATAGTAAGAAAATTTTTAATTCCCCAATCGTTCATGCAATCATTCAACTCCCTTCCAATACTTTTCCCTTTGTGATCTTGAATATGTTTGAATGCCAAAATTCACTTATGCAACGTCTACTCATTGTGAATGAAGTGAGATGTGATATGCATATAACTTAAGATCTGAATTGACGTCCACAAATTAGTTGTAAAAGGAATGCTTTTCCCAGTGCTCATAAACATATCCTTCATGCGGGCCTTCTCAGTTGCATGCATCTTTAAGCAATCTATCATGACCATATTCCTTAAAGGAATGGGAAATCGGGGCTCAAGAGTAGCTACAAAATTACGAAACATTTTTCCCTCAACAGTGAGAAAAAGCATCTCATATGTTATAATCATGGCTACTAGCAACTCTCGCACTCTCTTCTCATTATAATGAGGGATTGGCAGCTTTTTTATTTCTCATACCATGTTCCGCAATTGTTGTTTCATAACTTAGCTTCTTTTGATTTTTAGCCACCAACACCTTGCGTATCTCATACCATACAATTATTCAAATGTGCAATCAAAGTTGACGTGCCTTGCTTCTTAAAGTGACAACCAAAACAATCCCCATAGTGGTGACACCTTGCTTGCGGGTTCTCATGATCATTGTCGATTTTCGTGAAATGGTCTCGTGTCCATGACTTTTTCTTACTAGGTCATGGTGGTTGACTGTTATCATGCTCCACATCTTCTGATTCATTAGGTTTAGGACCTTCAGGTACTTGACTACTTGCACAAGA